>CALNHX010004841.1:0-118834 GCA_940337035.1 Agriotes lineatus | reverse complement strand
ACACTATTCTTTTTTGTTGTTTTTAGGTTTGCAGGCTACATTTATTTGTAATATCTACTTTTACAGTGGTACATATGAACACTAGCAGCATAAAAGCAGCTCACTTAGAGTAGGTCCAGCGAATATACAACTCTAGCGCTTAAAATTGCATTACTATGGATTTACTTTCGAAGTGACTCAGTTTTTAGACTAAATTATGCACTGCACCGCTTTTCGTTTTCACCACTTCATTCAACACTTTATTTACCACCTCATTACAATATTTCTTTGGTTAAAGTTAAACAATGACTCGTAATTACTGCTAATTTTGAGTATTGCAAATAATTATTTTCGACAAACATTCGGTGTCAAGCGCATTGAGTGGTAACAAAAATGCCCCGCCGTAGTTTACATGTTGACGAGAGAAAGTACCATGGTGGATTTAATATGAACTAGTAAAACAATTTCAAGTACGACAACCCGGTAATTCTCTATCTGCGTCGAAGAAATCAGTCAAACAGAGATAGCATCACGAACACTCTTAAATGTATAGGTACATGTTCATTTTACTGTATCAAACCTGTAATGCACAAGAGGACTCCAATAGTTTGTCATCGCTTCAACAACCTGGAGTTGTATATTCGCTAGACGTACTCTAAATATCTTGTGGTTACTACCGAAAGTAAATTACATTAAGAACATTATCACAACCACCATATATTCTTTATAAGAAACTTGGCTTTCACCAAACGTAAGTAACTTAAATCCTTCAATTGTATACGGCAAGATCGAGATAGTCGGGATGGCGCAGTTGCGGTTTGAAGATAATCAATACAAATAATAACATAGAACAATTATGGTTTACGATTAAAAACAAATCTGAAACATGCGTTTTTAGTGAAATACATAGACCACCATCTACAAATTATAAACATTTGTAGACGAACTTGAGACGTCTTTTTCATTAGGTACAACCAAATCGGAAAAAAATCGTTTGTATGGGGGACATAAATATTAATTCGTTAGCAAAATCATATCCCCCCACTAAATATTTTATGAAATTTTTGGAATATCTTAATTAACAATGGTTAACAATGAATCTGATCATGAACTCATTCATATATTGTACTATCTCTGCAGATGTAGTTAAACAAACCCCTATTGCCAGATTCTATGGTGACTTCAAAAACTTTAATTTAAACAAATTCCTAAATGACTTTAAGGTACTACCATTACAACAAATCTCTTGCGTAAATGATATTAATGCAAAGTCAGTATACTAAACAGCAATTTAACCAAAAGGAATAAGGCAAAATTAAGATTAAACAGTCAAAAATTGATGTTCATTGGGAATACTATTATACAGGGTGTTGAAAAAAAGGGCAAAATATTTTACCCACTTATAGGTCTCATCAATGCAAACAAAAAAGTCCTAATACACATGGGTCTGAAAATGCTTTGTTTCTGAGATACAAAGTGTTAAAGTTTTCAAAAAAAAAAAAACCCCCCAGCTGCCCCTAGAATAAATAATTTAAAGTGTACCAAACCTTGATCATTAATAGCACTAGTAAACCTTCAAAGTTTCACTAAAATCGGTTAAGGGGTTTTCAGATATTGAAGCATTTTAGGTTTTTGTCTTAACAGGTTCAGAGACGTTCAAAAATATGGGCTTTAATTTTTTTCTTGAAAACCAAGTGAGGTGTGAAAAAATCTCAGGAGACAAAGAAGATGCAAAAACCTAATCGTTATGCCCCCTCTGAGCACGCCCCTGGAATTACTACATCAATTGTAATAGGTCCAAAAGATACCTCATAAAGTTATAAACAAACACTAAAAATTTTATTAAAATCGCTCACAGCGTTGTTAGATAACATAAAAAAAAACGAATTAAAAAAAACTTTTAACACCCTGTATCTCGGAAACAAAGCGTTTCCAGACCCAAGTTTATTAGAACATTTTTGTTTGTATTGATGGGATATATAAGGGGGTAAACTATTTTACCCTTTTTTTCAAAACCTTGTAGAGTATTATAAATGAAAAAACGCGTACTTTGCACGCAACAATTGTGGAAAAATGTTATCACTTAAATGTTAAAAACTCACAAACGTTTAAAATTCCCATAACTGTGTCTGACCCAAATCTAATTAATAACTTTTTTTATTGGTACCTAGTGTGATTAAATTGTAAGTAGATGAAACTGTAAAATAATTTTATCTAAATAACTTGAGAAGGGAAAGGGCTGTCAAATTTTATGTCATATCTGTATCTGAAAATGAAGTGGCTATCCGCATATATATATATATATAAATATTTTACACATATAATTAACTTATATCTAATAGAAAGCGTATATCCTGACATTTGACAGCAGGATATTGCAACTTCGAATCCTAAAACTAGCGATCCGGCAGAATATTCTGATCTTAGACCTATAAGCATTTTTATCTACTTTTCTAATATTCCCAGAATTAACATCGGAACTTCTATTCTCAGTCCAAAATTAGTCTATCTGTCACTCCTTATTCCAAACATAGCACCTTTTAACATGTTACAAATGTATACATTACTGTTCACTTCTACATATTAAAAGTCCACCTGCCACAGTTGGACCCTTTTCCAAACAAATACCACCTTAACAATTTACTTTCTTAATTTAATTTTACCTTGCAGGTCATTCGACTGTTTGTACATACCGTCGCTACTTCGCTGAACTGCCTACCATGTTGTGAGAATGAACAGAAAGTAAAGTGGTTCATCATCACTTTCCAATAAAAATAAATTGTCTAATTTAATAAAACATAGATGAACACCCTTTCCTATGTTTATTGGTTTTTCTATTATTTGCCTGATGGTAAAGACGTGGCTTTGCGTTCCTGAATTCTTTGTAAATCCAATGCTTTTTGTAAGATTAGATAATCTAACATTCTGCCTATTTGTAGTACTATAATTATGAATACCACAACCATAAACTATGTTCTGAACCATATATTCTGGTAACAGGTTATTGACTGCTTTAAAAACTAACAACAAAGAATTGAAATAAATGTGTTGCTTCATACTTAACCATTGTAAACAATCTAGCATGTCAAAAATTCTTGTATATCTTTTTCTTGTATTGTTTTTAGAAATTTTTTCTTATAGCATCTTGAAAATGTAATATTATAATTTGAGATTTATTTATTTTACATATGGCAATACAGTGACAATTACAGTAAATTTCTACATAAAATTTGATAAGTAATGGTGGACGGTCGAAACAATTGTTAAAAATAATATTTCTCAAGGATTTACTATTTCTCGCCCTATCTCAGTATCGTTAGATATTAGCTAGATTACAAATAATTGTAAAAACTTGTGTACGTATCTTGTAAAACTCAATAGCTGAGTTTGCCTAATTCAGATTAAAATTGATTCCGATTGATGTAACGATTTTTTTATGTATTTAATCATAGAATTATTTAGATATTTCTTTGTATCAGTAATTTGTTTAGAAATGTATTACTGTTAGCAATTTTAAAGTTTTTAGAAATCACAGTTTGAGGTTCACAATGTGAAATGTATTTTTCGTTTTCCTCATAGAAGCTTTCCTAAATTCTAAAGATCATTAGAAAATTTAGATCTTCCAAACTTAAAATAAAAAAGATTGGTGAAAGGTTGTTTGCAATTGCAGACAGTCATTAGCGTGACGCTAAGACAGTCATTAACCGGCATTACTTGCTGGGAAATAATTAATTTATGAACACATTTTATTAGGTTAAAATGATGTGACTACAAACATTACTGAATAACAAAATACATTCACCATGGAACTACACCTAGAAAAATCTATTGATTTCAAGTCTATAAAGTAAAATCAGATTTTTGATAAATGAAAAGAATTCAGGCAAAGCATTAAAAGTACAAATAAAAGCATTTGTCATGTTATTTTAGAATTAACCTAGATTTTAAATGACAAAATTAAATAAATCTGATACTGACGTGATGCCTTTTACAGCATGCTTTTATAGATGGATAAAGTAGTTACTCAGACTTCCCTAATGAAATAACAAGAGAAGAAATATTTTCTACCCAAATATTTTTGTATTCCCAAACCTTTTCGCTATTTTAACTATATTTTTTGTTATTGTCTAATGGCACAATTTTGTAATTTCAAGGCCCTAATTGATCTAAAAATCTGTTATCGTTTTTGGAAATCAAGTTTCTCCTTAATTTATAATGTTGAGAGTTTAATTTTATAAGATTCATAATTCAGAAACGTTTTTTTTTTAACTTAGATTGTTTTATCCAAACGTTAATTACTTTGTTGCAAAGCTTCAGATTCTAATTCATGTATAGGTATTTTTATAAATTTTAAGAATTTTCGAACCTAACTAAGACTTCAAGAATCAAATGTAAAAAGCATTATTTTAGGTGTATGCTAATTCAATAAGTCAGTTCCCATCAGTTTCATTATCTTATATTGGGACTCCAATCAGCTTCAGGATTTTCTTAAACTTTAATGTATTGATTTCTTAAAAGTTGTATTTCATAAATACTCAATAATTTAGTGTGGCCAATTTCATTAGTTCTGAATTTTACGATTTCAATCACGGTAATAAGTAACAAATATTAACGATACTAGTTTGATTATGGGCATCTTAACGAGTCTCGGTAAGTGCCATAAGCAAACGTGTATTATTCAATATTTTATCTTCATCAATAAATTCTGGTTCAATGTATTTGAGTGCGGTAATGAAGCTCTTAACGATACTGAAATTAAGTTAGTAAATATTCTATAACAACACCGATGAAAATAAAAATATTTACAGAGATTTCTTGGACTTAGAGTTTCAAGCTTATGATTAGTATAAAAAATTGTTCTGCATAAGTCAACACGGAAGTTCGCTCTAGTTTAATATCTTTGGGCTACGAAGTAGACTATACGTCAACCTATTAAAAAAAATCGCAAGGATTTTTTGACGCATTTTAGTTTTCTTAGATCTCAGCTAGGGTACAAAGAACTGTACACACTTAATTTTATAAACAATTTAATGATTTTATCAAACTCAATAGATGGGTCTGCTCAACCTAGATTAAAAGTTACAGATCCCAATTGACTTTAACGATTTTCTTGGGAAATTGAATGATTTTATGAGTTTTTATATTATTATAATTATGTATTTCTCTTATAAAGGCATTATCTTCTTGCAAGCTATGAGGCCATATATTATTTTATGCCGCTATTTCAGAATCTCCTGAGTCGACCTCTCTTTCTTTTTCCAGATGGTCCATTAAAACATTGTATTTGGCCATCTCTGATCATTGGCTTTTAATGAGTGTCCGCATCATTTGAGGCTTCGTCTGTCGATCCTATCTGTTACGCCTCTTGGTCATCCATTCTGCGTCGTATCTCCTCATTTGCTATATGCTCAATTATATGATTTCTTGATATCAATAAATGCATTGACACCAGTTTATTTAATTTCCGAAAGCTTATTACTATAAATATATTTTTAGAAATTTACTGCTGTTAGCAATTTTAATGCTTTTAGACATCGCAGCTTCAAGGCCATAGTCAGTTTAACGATCTAAGTATTATTAACTTATTTGTTGTTTTCTACATAGCCTTTGTAAACTCTACAGAATATTAGAAAAGTTGCTTCCCTTAAATTTATTATAAAAACATTTATGTTCTAGAATTGGCGAAAGGATGACTGCAATGACAGACCGTCATTAGCGTGACGCTAAGACTGTCATTAGCTGGCATTAGTTGCTGCACAATAATCCCCTTATCAACACGAAGCACTTGACATGATGTTGCAAGATCAACGATAAGCACACAGTGATTTTTATTCCCAGCTGCAGTTTTTGCATTTTTCTCAAAGGCCTTCAAGGATGACCCTTTCTAACGAACATATTCTTGCAAAACTTCATCGGTGAAGTGACAATATATTCCTGTGGTCTTATAGCTTTTATTTTATTTTCTGTTCTCAGGTTTTTATCAAATTGGGCTCTAAATCTTACCGTTTTGGTCCACAGTTTGAGCATGCAATTGTAAGAACTTTTGTTATTAGACTCTTATATCTCTGGGTTACTGTTAAATGTAATTAGGACATAAACAATGAAAATCTATAATACATATGACACAATTGTGTTTATTAAAAATATATCTGCCTGTATCATATTTTATAACCTTTGTTTATAACACTTGTAAAATAATTAATCGCATTCAAATCAATTTTTGACTAATTATACTGTATGTATAGAATGTTTAATTATTCAATTTGTTGTTCAATTGAATTTAATTTTATATTTGTAAGTAGCAGATAATTACTTCTGATAACTGCTTTCCTCTTATATTGGTTTTATTTCTAATTGTAGTATTATACACTTACTTGGTAATCTTCTTTCTTCGAGCTTTTATCTTCTGTGTTTTCCAATTCACTTGATCTCGGCAATAACTATCCTTCTCGTGGATGGCAGCAATTCCTATTGTAGTGTACGTTTATGCACTCACAGTTTCGCACTTAATTGTTTCGTATACACTATTTATGTGTATGACAATAAGTAACTGTACATACCAGTACATTATTAATTAAAATTGACTATTAAATTCAGTTTTAACTTAGACTTGTGTCAATCTAATTCATAAATGTTTTACATCCCATTTGTTCTTGTTATTTTCAAACTATCCGCCAAAAACCTTGGTTATTCTCCACCGATAATACATATTGTTATGATATACACGGGGGGGGGTTAAAAAATCAATTTTGGAAAGGATTAAGAGAATACAATGATTGAAAATAACCAAGATCTATTTAAATTTGAACTGGGAATGTGAATAAGTATTATGCATTTTAAAAAGTAAAAGATGAATTTGTAATGGAGTAGGGTATGGCTCTTTGAAATAAGATGGGTTCAAAAGTGGTAATATTTTAAAAATTAAGGTTTGAAAGAAATGATAGATACATAATTGTAATAGAATAAAAATTAGTAGGTGTAAATCAAATTAATATAAGATAGAGTGTAGAAAGTAAAAATATGTAATGGTTCAGGACTTTGTTTTCATTATTAAAATAACAAATTGTGAAAAATGTAACGAAAATAATTTGGAGATCAAAATATTAAAAATAAACCCTATTTTATTAATAAAACTGTTTAGATAATAAACGGGTAATCATAAAATTTGCGTGGTGAAGTATATAAGAAAATTTAAACCTATAAGAAGAATAAAAGATATAAAACTAAGGATGAGTACAAGTATGTGGTTAAAACTAATAGCAAGCAGAATTTATCTACAAATGTGAATAACTGGAGAAGAATATAAAGTCAAGTTTATTGGAAAATTACATTTAACATCAAACATTAATTGAATTGGATTACGTCAAGTTGCTCAGTGATAAGGGAGAGTTCTAGAGGAGGACCATCGGTTAAGAGGGCACGTTCCAGGAAGTTGGCAGAGGCAGTAAAGGAAGTAGGTGTCTGAAGATTTGGTCTGTTGGCTGCATGCTGTGGGAAGATTTGAGTTGCTGATTCTGGACAGTTGGAGACGTCTTGTCTGTAAGAGGGGCCTTTTCATTGCGGGAAGGTACGTGAGAGGTTGTATCAGTAGCCAGAAAAGAACAGGTTGGTTTGCATCCTGAATGTTATGGAGACCAATTAAAAGGTAATTACTAGAAAAAGGCAATAAAAAACTATACAAGTGAATTCGTTATCAAAGAATTACTTACTGTGTTTATTATATTGTTGTGTACTAGTGAAACAAACTGGTATTTGTCATTTTAATTTCAAATCTGTTTTGACATTTGGTTGACATAAGTTATTTTGACTTATGGGGATATTAAAAAAATTAGAACATCAATTTTCAGAACTATGCAATCTAGATAAAGGAATCCACCCCTGATTTTCAGAAGCTATCTCTAATTATAGTTATTGATATTCAAAACATAAATAGGGCAATTTAAATTTGACAACAATAAAAATATAATTCAAAGACATATTAATATAACCATACCTGAAGGTACATAACAATATTATTATATTTTTAATCTTTATGACTTTCCTAATTGTCATTAATCATCATTTTTACCTTAACAGATCTCAATTGTGTCTGTCTCCAATTACATGACGACATTAACCCTTTTATAAACCAAATATGTAAGAATTAAACGTTTGTGTTACATTTTATGATAATTACTTTTTTCAGATAAACCTTGACTCACAGAATAACCTTCAATTAATTTGAATTACAATTACAACCATAGCTGGATTATTTACAAATGAACTGTAAATATCGTTGTAGGCAATATAAACGAAGTCAACTCAATCAATATCCTTTTATGAATTTCATTATTAAGCTGCTTTATTACTATTTAGTTATAAAATGCTTTGTCATTTCATGATCATATCAATATATTACCAGGAAGATAAGAAACTACATTCACTATGAAACTAGACTTCGACAAAATCCATTGATTTCAAGGCTATAAAGCAAAACTGCCAGATTTTAAGCAGAGCAAGTAAATTGAGGCAAAGAATTTAAAAATGCACACGAAAACATTTGTCATTTTATTTTATTATTCACCCAAATTTAAGATGACTAAATCAAACAAACAGAAGGCCCTGAAGGGATGTATTTTAGGCTAGAGTATATTTTTATAGATAAATTAAGTATGAATCAAACTTTTCTATTGAAATAATAACAGAAGGGACATTTTTACCGAAATATTTCTGGTATGTTTGTTCGGTCTTCTGAAATATGTTTTTCGCATTTAGTACAAAAGTTACCTTAGGCTATAACTTCGTGACCGAATCTTCTGATGAAGACTGAGAATTTCTGTGTGGTTCTTTATGGCAAAAAAATCATTAGAAACTTTTAATTAACATATTAACATAATCATATGGTAGTTCTAGAGCTCAGTGTAGTTATTGTGTTACTATATAAAAATTTTGTTACTTGACCTCAAATATATGAGCCAACCATCATAATTGTATTATTGAACTTTCAATTTAACAATATTTTTAAATTTCTGGAAACGTATAAAATTTGAAGTTTTAGATGCGGTATTTTGCAATCAAATTGTATTGCAATTGATTTGCACTAAAAGATAACATTTTGTAAGGTAGCAACGTTATAATTATGGTATCGGCCTACTTGCGTCCGGCTCATTTGCGCCCACTGCTATATTTCGCTCATTTGCTCCCCAGAACAATATCAACAGTAATTAAGGTCGTATTTGCGCCCATACTTGCAACTCATTAGTCATCAGGACAACCGAAGTGACCGACTAGTGGGGCGGTGTCCTACATGCAAAATAGATATTACAAAAACACTAAAGTTAACAATTTTTCATTTAGCTTTAATTCATGTCTTTATTTGGAATTTATTTTAAAACTTTAAGAGTTGTTATACTGCTGCCAAATTTATTGATTAATAATTCATAAAAAGTGAACCACACATTTTTTATTCTTACCAATAATAGCGACTTGAAATCTTTTAGTAATTTTTGCCAGATTCAATAGAACGGATGCAGTATTTAATAATAATAATAATGTTTTTATTCGACGAAATAAACAATACATTCTTTTTATACTAAATAAAACACAGGTGAAGTTCAGCTTGACAATAAAATTATCAGCTGATCTATGATCTAAGTAGTACTTTATCGGCAAATAATTTTGTTAATATATAATATATTGTAGTTAAATGAATTATACTTCCTACATAAAATCCATGTCTGCCTGTATAAAATATAAAGATGATGGTTGGCAATAACTATAAAGAGAGGTTACAAATGATATAACTACTAGATGAAGAACTATATAAAAATAAAAAGATAGTTTAGTTAGTATATTGTTTAATTCCAATAACACTATGGTCAAAAACTAGGTATCACTGACAACCTGATAAAATGTGCTAATCACTACAAAAATATGATTTTTTAATCAATCAACACCAGTGTAACAACTCTTAAACTTTTAAAATAAACACAAAAATTGAAGTACCAATAGAAAGGCATCGACTTTGGATGTTGTGATCATTAATGAGTTGTAAGCAGGGGCGTAAATGAGACATTAATACGGTTAATATTTTCCTGGGGCGCAAATGGGCGGAAAGTGGCGGTGGGCGCAAATGAGCCGGGCGCAAGTAGACCGACACCATAATTATAACGTGTGACTGTTAACAAAATTTGAGACAGCATTAGCCACCACAATATCTACATTGTTTTGGGTGACTACTTTATCAAACTGAAACGCAATTAACCTTGATATAAAAATCTGTCTTTGGATAGATGATTGTTATTTCAAACATAACATTTTTCTTCTTCTTTCTAGTAAATTGCAATATTTAAAAATTAGTGGTTGCTACTTTTAGTTGCAACTTGCAACAATTTTTCTCGATGCCCTTAAATATGTTCCTTTGCAACGAACACATTAGGGGTGAATGATGCCAAAAGAAATGCAATTGAATTTTTTTGACTCTTCATTGTTCCTATGCAATTTGTTTGAATTGAGATCTTATAAAGTGATATTTATTTCTTTTTCGATTTTTTAGATATTAATTTTTAATTTGTCTACATTATCAGAACTGAAACATATCACGTCACCCTAACTGCTGTTTTTATAGTAGTCCTAATCCCTTTAAGAGACATTTTAATTCGATATAGGCCTACTTGCGCCATGCTCATTTGCGCCCACCGCCATTTTCGGACTATTTGCGCCCCAGAAAAATATCAACAGTAATTAATGTCTTATTTGTGCCCATGCTTGCAACTCATTGGTCATCAGGACACCCGAAGTTGGCCTACTAGTGAGACGGTCTCCTACCTGCAAAATAGTTATTTAAAAAACACTAAAGTTTTTCGCTTACCTGCCCTAACTTCTGTGCGTTTCTATTGGTACTTTAATTTTTGTGTGTATTGGAGATTTATTTTAAATCCTCAATAAGAGTTGTTAGACTGGTGTCAAATTTATTGATTAATAATTCATATTATTATACAGATTAGCACATTTTATCAGCATGTCAGTGACACCTAGTTTTTGAACATAATGTTATAGGAATTAAACAACATACCTACTAATTAAACTAACTTTTTATAACTGGCACAACCTTTCTATTTTGTTAAGATATCAACTTATGAGCACTGTCCGCTACTAAGTAACGCCCTATTTTTTTATAAAAGTAAATGGAGAACTAAATAAAATATAAAAAGTTAGTTTAGTTAGTATATTGTTTAATTCCGATAGCGTTATGTTCAAAAACTAGGTGTCACTGACAAGCTGTTAAAATGTATCTACTAATCTGTACAATAATATGAATTATTAATCAATAAATTTGACACCAGTGTAACAACTATTAACGAGGTTTTAAAATAAATCTCAAATAAAAGCATTGAAGTTAGGGCAGCTAAGCGAAAAATTGTTAAATTCAGTGTTTTTGTAATAAATATTTTGTGAGTAGGAGACCGCGTCACTAGTCGGCCAACTACAGGTGTCCCGATGACTAATTATTTGCAAGCATGGGCGCAAATGAGACCTTAATTACTATTGGTATTTTACTGGGGCGCAAATGGATCGAAAACGGCGGTGAGCGCATATGAGCCGGGCGCAAGTATGCCGACACCTTTAATTCAAGCACTTTAACGAAGTTACTTGATTGAAGTATTTTTTTACTTCTTTATATAAAAAACATCTTTTACATTCCGATTCCTTAATTGTTGGGGTTATCTTAATATATAAGATTATTCACGTAAGATCACGAGCCTGACCAGGTAAAAATGCAACCCAAAATACGTTTTACTAAGCACACGTATATGAGGTTGAGGTTAAAAGCTATCTATGTTTTATGTGCATTCTGCTAATGGAATAGGGATCCAGTTAGCTTTATAAATCGTATTTTGGGTTGCATTTTTACCTGGTCAGGCTCGAATCTTACGTGAATAACCTTGTATAATCTGCAAAAGGCCTTTTTCAACTGAAACATTTTTATTTCAATTTTTTAAACATTAGTAAGGTTTAAGATTGACGTTGGTACATTTTGCATTTTGGGATCTTTAAATTTCACATTTATTTATTCTTATATTTTTTTAACTGTTTAAAGTATTAGGACATTTTCTACAGAATTTTAAATTTTTCAATTGTTGGTTTTATATGTAATTTTTAATCTCTAAATGGTTTTAATTTTTTTAAGTTAATGTTGAATGTAAAACACTTTTAATTAAGACTTTTTCAAATTATATTTGTATAGGTATTGAAATACATATTTGTCTTTTTATTAAAATATTTTTAATTCTACAGCATCACTAAATTTTATGTTCAATAAAACAATATTTTACATGACATTTTTGTGAAACAAAAATTTCTCTGCAAAAAAGTCTCTCATTAAAATAAAGTATTAAAAATATATTATTATTCCTAACACTTCTGTATTGCCATAAAACGGTTGTAACTTATAGCGTTTACCTTTTATTTTAGGTTTTAAGTTTTACGAGGCTGATGATGTTCTCTTTCAAATAATTTTAGAGCTGGTTTTAATTGGTACCTATGTTTCCCCCATCCACTAAAAATATTAGAACATTCCTTAATTCTTCAAAAATTAATGAAGTCTATATTTAAAGTAAAATTAGTTTACACTAAAATTGATCGAAATACTATTGCAATTTTTATGAGTATTATCTCTTTGCAATTATATTTTAACTTCTGGAATTATTAGAATCATTAAATATCAGAAGTACGAATAAGTATTTTAAATTGTCGAAACAAACATTTTTCTATATGGAAACGTAGAAAGGATGCTCGACGAGAAATGCTCGAAATATTACATGCACTAAAGACTTTTAAAGACTCACTTTGAAGAAATCGTAACGAACACAAGCCTAACACCTACGTGATGTGTCGACCACTACTTAGCTCACTGTTATGACGTTTTAATATAAATATTAGAAAAAAGGTATCAAAATCTGTTGATTTTGGATTTTTAGGTGGAGGGTGAACTAAGTCCACACGCCGGTTGAGCTACCCCCAAGTCACGTGTGTTTCTGTATGTGTTGTGTGTAGTCTTGTTACTTTACTTCATAAACAAGTTTTCAGAGGAGACTTTACGAATAACAAACGAGATAAATTTATTATAAATATTAATCACAAATTTATTGCACTTCCTGCACTAATCCCAGACAGTGGTAAAGTATATTCTTCAGCATTTCAAGATTTTAAAATTAAACCAAAGATCTTTGCGGGGCTACCAAATGTGTGGATACCAAAGAGATGTTGGACGAAGTACGAGTTATAGAACATTTTGCGATGTCTTTGGTAGTATAAAATGAAGAAATTGGTTATTCTCTTTTACGTTTTCTAAAGTAGGTTTGTTACCTCTTCTCGTGCAAGCTTCAGCAAGTAACCAAAGCAACCAACTAGCTTCTTGCTACGGGTTTCATAACATTTTTGGTGCCTTAACTACATAGCCTTCCGATTTTCTCTGATTAAGGAAGTATATTTGCTTATATACGTTTTTTCTTTATTTATACCATGGACCGTAAGATCGACTGGAAGAAGTAAAAAAAAAACTCATTTAGATGTTCAAAATATGTTAGCAGGAGCTTTTCATTCGTGCTGTTCTCAATTATTTTTCCATTGTACCATTTTGTAAACGCTTGGCATGTCAGTCAATTTAAATATTTAGGTAAGAGGGACGAAACGACGTTTCTAGCCAGTTGTTCAATATCAGAAGGGACACCCTCCGAACCATTCCTGTTAAAGAACGAAACGTCTTCAATATTTTCTCAGCGAAAACACTTGTTACAAAAAGACTTATTTTTCTCAAAGACCTCTTAATCAGTGACTTCACATATAACGGTTTTTCTGTAAAGGCCCCTTATTCGCTAAAATAATTACAAAAAGCATTCTTTAATCCTTGAAACTTGAAACCACATAAATTAATTCCTTAAAAGCTAAGGACTCCACCAATCCAGCCACAGCAACACAAACCTACAATTTAACCATAGGTGGCAATTTGAGCAATTTATTTCATTGCTTGATTACAGCCCAAGCCCTCAACAATTTCATCAAAGCAACTGGGGGTGGTCACCAACTGCGCCCTTTTGTGCCATGGCACTTTTGGAAATCTACGGACTTTAAGGTGAAAACCCTTGCACTCCTGCGGCCGAAATTTGTGCTGAAAGGAAGGGTGGCTGTCCTCGTCACCAAGAAAAATTTGTTTGCAGATGCGGATTAGAGATAATGGTTAGGATTATGAGCTGAGCCTTTGTGGCTGAGGTTTTTACGATGTTTTGCTTAAGTAGATATGCTAAGTAATCGGCCTTTTGTGCCCTCCTGTGGCACTTAGCACTGAGTACAGGTGCATAAATCATCCGCGCAGCTCTTGAAGGCTAATAAATCCAGCCGTTTCTTGAAATTATTAAGTGCGGAGCGTTTACTCAGCGATGACGCTGATTAAACTGCAAAACGTCCAGGTTTTATTTTTTGTGGAGCAGGTGGCCACGTCCCGGTTGCGAAGGGCAGAAACAGTTCGCATTCACTTCCTGTTTCGATGAAAGTCAGGAGCTTTTCATTTTCTAAGTGCACCAGATAGA
Source organism: Agriotes lineatus (assembly GCA_940337035.1). Lineage (NCBI taxonomy): Eukaryota > Metazoa > Arthropoda > Insecta > Coleoptera > Elateridae > Agriotes > Agriotes lineatus. Next base: position 104,288 of record CALNHX010004841.1, on the reverse strand, counting down.
TAGAATTCTATTTTAGTTTTAAAGAGTGGATAGACATTTTGTCTTCAGATATATGAATAGTTTCAAATATATGTCAGTTACCAGTGCTCGCTGGGTTAAACAGTTCATTATTTTAGTTAGAAAGAGTAGAACTAGCCTTTTAACTTGCGATGAATCATGGTACATCATTTTAAGTCTGTATGGACGTCTGCAGCTGAATGGTTTTTGGGCCACGAAAAGTGTCACATGCACAGTGGCGTGGGCACCTAACAAGAATGCAGATACGTAAACAGAATGTAAGAAACAAAATTTCTACTAAAGAGACGAAGAGTACGGCCACACACAAATTGAATGCGAAAATTGTAAAGCACTAAACAGTAAAGAAATTACCTGGAATAAAGCTAAGAGAGAAACGTAAGATAGAAAGATATCGAGAAAAAACATCGTGGATAAGAGCAACTAATTAAGTAGTTCTATACAGGGAGTTTCAAAAATATGATGTCAAAGCGGGTTATAGGAGACGTTGAAGCATAAAAATTATGCATCTACACTTTTTCTGTTAAACCTCTCCCCGACGAGTTAAGCTCTTCTAAAGAGAGGGTTAAAATTAGATTTTACAGTCATTTTAGTGAAAAATGGAAAAGGATATCAAAATTGGCAGATAACCACATAAAAAAATGTATAATGAAAAGCCGGATTTATTAAGCACGTTTTAGTTTTTTAGTTTGTTCGTAAGACTAATAGTTTTTGTATGAGAAAATAATTAGTGTTTATTGTATAACTATACTAAGCTGCATATTAAACATAAGGAAAAATGTATTTTCAGTGAGTGGCTAATATACATGCCACACGAGTGTAATGCAACGTTGTAACCAACACGTCTCTTAAATCTCTTTAAATCATTTAATTTCTTTCTGAATTGTTTGACAGTGGCATACCATTTGATATGCTATTAATAAACTTTAAAAATTACAAGCAAACCTAGGATTAGTTGATAGTAACGAACATACAATAATGATTTCGCTGTGACTCTTCTATTTTTCTCTCATTAATGACTAATGATAGACTTTCTGTAATAGAAATTAGTATAGTAATATGATTATTATGAATATTAGGTGTTGTATAAAATACATTAGGACCCAATGAACAATTTTCATCACTTCAAGTATAACTGCTAGTTTTTATAAGGGTTTTTCTTAAGGTCGCGGGTTTATATCGGAGCTAGTCATCTCTGCATAACGAAGCTTGTTTGGCACGTGAACGGCTGTCTAAGCGCTTCCACTGGTTCCACATGCGTCTGCTGTTCGATATTTCGTTTTTGTTTGTTAGTTTGCGACAAAGGAATATGTTGAGTTTTTTCTTTACAGTCCTTGATTACTATACCTTTAAAGGTTAACATGCACTTTATTTTTCATCCATAAAAAGAAAACAGTATGCCCCAAACTAGTGTTCTTTTTCTGTCTCCTCATTTATTGTTTTTATGTGCTATAAGAATATGTACAAACAGAAAAGAGTAAAAGAAACGGAATTCGAAACAAGCAAAACTCAATTTTTTTTTTCAAACTAGCCTAATTAATTCTACTGCAACTCTTGAAAATAAAAAGAAACCAGCTTAATCTGGGTGAAATAAACTGTGTACGAACCTATACCAATGCGTATCCCGTTCGAATGAATTTGTCCCCTGCTGGGCAAAGGAAACCGAAATCAAAATACTTTTAATACAAGCTCTAAAGTATCTAGATAAGGGCCATTCACAAAGTTATTTAAAAGATTTACAGCCGGTCTTATAAAGACCACTAATCTGAGGTTATTATTAATTTGTTGATAAAATAAACAAAATCACATCAAAACATTAGTGCTTATGATATGTTATTCATTAGTAAACAAATTTTGATGCACTTTTGTTTATTTTAACAACGAATTAAAGTTAACCTCAGATTAGTGGTCGTCATGAGACCGGTTGTAAAGGGCGAATTCTATGACTGAAAATAAGAAGAAATTCTGCAAGTATGTGTCTCACCTTGCTTATTTAATTATTTTCTTTATCTTTGATTTTTATGTTTAAATTAAAAAAATTAAAAAATACATTAATATTACAAAAAAATGGTTTAGAGGTCTTCTTCATTTTTCTAAGTGTCTGAGCTCGTCGAATTATACTCTGTTGGGCTATTTCCATTCTCAACCAAGTAATTACAACAATGAAAGAAAAATTAACAATATCTAGACACTACCGGATATTACCAAATGTTTTCACAAATTATAAATGATCTCTAGACAATACTGGTGATAACCAAAATCTGTAGGTACTATAGTAATGTCAAAAAAAAATTTTTTAAGGTTTTCATCCTGTTACTCTGTTAAACCCTTTCCATTCGCCCCGAGTAATTACAATAACAAAAGAAAATCGAAGAATTGACTAGGTACTCTTTTTTATTGTCAGCCGCAAAATCTGCCCTGAATTTTATCACATTTCTGAATCACCTTGTATGTGTAAAAATGGGACGCTTGTATATATTGTAATGGATTGCATATAAAAAGGTTAAGTTATTTTATTAAAAGAGTATAAGGCTTTGATATGAGATTAAAAAAAATGATTAAAATATTTCAATATTAAATTACAAAGATGATTTTGGGTATAAAAAAAAGGATATGAGAATTATTAACATGTATTTGGTAAGATAATGGAATAGAATTTGAATTCAGTTGAACAACGAAAAAAAAGAAAGAGAAGGGTTCTAACATGATTTAAATGTTACCTGAAATGGAGTGGAAGATTGATATCAAATACTTATTTGAAAAATGTTATTCAATATAGCGGGTGTTGCTAAATGTGACAATAGATTATATAGAGTGTCGAACTGAAAAAATATGCAAAAACAATATCACTAGGGAGATATTAATTAATTGATGTACACACAAACAATTTGATAGAAAAATATGTTATAATAATTTGTAAAAGGTTGAAATTTTAAAATAAACCCTCTCATACTATGATTTTGTTAATCTTTTTGGTATATGAAAGGGTATAATTAATATAAAATTGTGGAGAAGAGAAATAAAGAAAATTTTAAAACAAGAAGATTATATAATTAAGATTTCGAGAGGAGTATGTGGTAGCAGGAACATAACTTGGCATTGAAGTAATTTCTGGAATTGGATGTTGAACTTAGTTTATTGTTAATTAATTACATCATGTGAATCGAATAGCGTGAGTTACCTTCGCTGGAAGTAGGACAAATCAGGTTTCTGGAGTGGACATATTGAAAATTGAAAGGATTTTTCATCTAATTACCTACTGTTATATTTTGCTGAGTTTCTTATTAGACTGACATCTTGTGACCTGTACTTATTGGAGTGACGTTTTGTGACCTGCACCCAGTGTTGAATCCAGGGGGGTGACCGGGGGGAAATTCCCCCCCGGGAAGTATAAATTCACCGCCGGAAACATTACCACTTCATATTCATGTTTTTTTATCTATAACAGAATGGGTGGATTGAGCGGGAATAGGTAAAAATACCCCCCAGACGTTCATCCCCCCCCCACCGCCGGTGTAAGCAGTCTGAATTCAACACTGCCTGCACCAGATCGAGGTTCACATTATTTAGGCTTGTCAACGTCTTAGTTGGAAGGGACACATTTTTATTTACTGCTAGAAGATCTTGTCGAGGTTCATGTTGCTGAGTTGTATGCTGATTGAAGATTTGGGAAGGAAACATTGTAGAGGGTGTTTGCAGTTCCTGACAGTTGGTTGAGTCTATAATGGAGTTAGTCTGCAGCTTGAGGAATTTATTTAAGCAGTTGGTATGCATTTGGATCATTGAAAAGCAGATCAAGTTCTTTGGACGAGTTGCAGATACAGGTACTTATTGAGCAAACTAAGATAAACAGTAAAAGGGTGAAGTGAGGTCATTAAAAAGAGACTACTTACTATTTCATGCTTATTAAATGACAGGTAGTGTAACAGAGAGATATTTGCGATTGATATTCCACGTGCATAATTTGAAGTGACACTGACGTTCATAGAAATTGTCACATAGATTTGAAATACGTAAGTTTCATTAAGCAATTGATTTTTCAGGAGTAATAACAGTCTTGATATTGCGTGAACCGACGTGTTTTGAGAGTAATGATATTCTGCTGAGCTACAAATATTTAATAACATAATATTAACGATTTATATTAAAGGGCATATGAATTACTCCAATTCATCTTAAATGAGAATTTGTCTAAAACTTAATAGAATTCGTACAGTCAACGTAACATATAAAGAATATCAACTAATTATCGTAGTGTAAAATAATTGCATACATAACTCATATTGCAGTGAATTCAATCAGTGCAATATATTGCCAGAGATTGCCAAAGGTTTTTGAAGATTATCAAATAGTTCTACCAATTTTAGAGACTACCATCAGCGTTAACCAAAGATTTTAAAAACTGTAAAAGGTTTCTAAACGTTGCCAAAGTTATTAAATATTCGTAATATTACCGAAAGCTTCTAAATATTAATAGAGATTTTCAAAAATTACTAAATTTTGTCAATTGCTTTGAAAGACTACCAAAAACTTCTACAGGTTACTAACATTAGAAAATGTTATTAGATATTTTGAAATACTGCCGGAGATTACCAAAGGTTTTCAAATATTACCAAGTTTTAAAGGATTATTAAATACCTCTTAGAATTACAAGACCGAATATTATTAAAAGTTTCCACAAATTACAATTTTTAAGATTATCGTTAGTGCTCACCAAAGATTTTAAAAATTGTGTAGGTTTCTAAACGTTTCCAAAGATTATTAAGTATTCGTAAATAGTACTGCTACTTTCACTGGTGATTTGGTAAAGAGCATATATCTTCGGCCAACTTTGTCGTGTTAATTTCTCTCCAAGGCTACAAAAGATGGCAGCTTAGCTGACGAAATGCGTATTTATCGGTTGTTAAGTATTTGTATGGTTAACGGTTTTCAACGAACTGTGACTACTTACAGATTCTCAATATTAATAGAGATTTTCCAAAAGTTACCAAATCCTGCCAATGGCTTTGAAAGACTCATAAAAACTTTACAAATTACTAAAAATTTTATTATATATTTTCAAATATTAGCGGAGATTGCCAAACGTTTTTCAAATATTTCCAGATATTATGAAATGCTTTAAAAGATTATTAAATACTTCTAACAATTACAAGACATTACGGGATATTACTAAAACTTTTCACAAATTACCAATGATCTTTAGCGATTACCACAAATATTTTTACTACAGTAGGTAGGTAATATTACAAAAAATATTTTAAAGTTTTCCTCCTGTTTCTAAGAGTTTGATTTTGTCATATCATACTCTTTTAAACCCTTTCCAATCTCCCCAATGTAAATTTAATAATACAAAAAAATCAGTCATTTGGTATTGTAGCTACGAGTTACAAATGATCAGTCGTTGCAAGATCGAATATACATTCAGATGAATTCTTTCTTAATTATTTGAAATTTACAAACTTTTTCTATGCTTTGGCAAAACAATATTCTTTTTATGGCGGGTATCGTGATAGTACACATTGTCTTGTTTATTTAGTTGAAATTCATAACTATAAATATGTTTAATTAATTTCATCTCTGTAAAGGTTTGTTTCATGATGTACATAATCTTTATTATTATGCACACTTAATACGCATAGAAACTATAAAACATTTACTCTAAACAAATCCTCGAAATGAAACAAAGAAGAAGGGCCAAGAATGAAATGAAAGATGACTTCAAGGAATCGGCTAGGAGAAGAGAGAAAGCATCAAGAGTTTATGTGAATGGCGAGACATAAAAACAACTACTTATATGAAAAAAGGCAGTCGGAGTTGGAATAAGAAAAATAAAAGAAGAGAAAGGACGAAGAGAAAATGGATAGAAAATATAGAAAAAGACCTGCAAGAGCTCAATGTCAGAAACTGGAAAATGAACCCGATAAAAAAATAGAGTCCCGGAAATATGTGGCCATGACTTAACGGTTCTAGGTAAATTACTCGAATGCAATTGCTCGAAAACGAATTGCTCGAAATCAGTTGCTCGAAAGTCAATTGCTCGAATTTGACTTTGCTCGAATTGCAAGTTTCTCGAACAGCAAATTCTCGATTATCTGTTGCTCGAAAAAAATAAAGTTGTGAAATAGCCCTAACTCGAATCAGTTAATATCAAATATAAAAAAACACAAGTTACAAATTATAATCGTTATTAATAAAAAATAGGTATAGGTATGTGATTGAGTTAAAAATTATAAAAATCAAGTATTAGGTATATGTTTTTAATATGATATGTTATGTGCTATTCCACGAACATAGGTAATCATATATATTTCTGTCATGTCCATAATGTTATTCACTAATATTAAAAGTCTCTGTGCACTATCACGATATATTCTTCGACTTATGGTGTGTTGTTGACCACTGACATACTGTTCTATCCGTAATTCGTTCAAACTCTGCTCCCTCTTTACTGCCGAAATAAATTTCCAGATGTTAAGACCACATAAATTCGAGCAAAATATTTTCGAGATATTGCGATTCGAGGAACTTGTATTTCGAGAAAATTTACATTCGAGCAATTTGATTTTCGAGCAATTGATTTCGAGCAACTGATTTCGAGCAATTGCATTCGAGGAATTTGCCGGAGACGTGACTTAACTACAATTTTCTGGACCCAAAGTACGATCTAACTATCCTCTTATATGCAAATGCGATTCGTTAAGACAGTATTTTGCTTCACAGTTCTTTGAAAATATAGTTTTGCTTATAGCAATAGAACGCCGAATGATATACTTGGTATGACATCAATGTCTTTATAATTTTTTATATCGGTTACGACTACGAGAGAAAAATTAAAATCTGGGCGATTGCGCCATATTGTTTGAACGCAAGTGTAACCTGATTGCTTATATATGCATATGGAGCAATCGCTCCGATTTAATTTTTTCTGAATAAATCGTGAGAGATGTCAAAAATTATAAAGACACAAAAAACCTTGCTGCTAAAGGTGTCTTTCCGGATTTACAATTTTAGAAATTTCGCAGCAATCACAGCAAATTTTCCAGCAAAAACGAAGAAGCCACAAGGCAGCCCTCCCGCGTGGACGTCGTAATTGCCGCATAACGGGCAAAACAATTTCCGCCGTAAATCACGCTTAATTCGCCGTAATTGAAATATAACTATAAAACCAAACGGCCGTTTACGAGTGGCGCAGCGCGGTTTAGCACTGCTGGATTAACTTATTACTTAAGTTAAGCCAATGTAGCGGCGGCAAGCCCGATAATGACGAGCCGCAAATCTGGCACAAGTTTATGGGGATTTTATGCAACTAATGCAATTGGCAGTAAAACATCCTGATGGGCTCGATGCGACTCTCAACTCCTGAACGGCTTAATCCTCGCGCCCGTTTATGCCTTTTCAAGGCTCTGGCTTAGGGCTGAGTTCTGCTGGATTTTTGGCACTCGAGCCCTAACGCTCGCCATGAGCCCCAGATTAGCTTCCTACTGTTTTGCAGTTCTTTGGCCCTTGCATAAAGAACTTCAGGGAAGATTAAAATGTATATGAATTTCTATAATTCTTGCATTACCAGCACCTAAGCCCCTTAAGAAGGGCAGTAAAATCATGTCAAGGAACGATTTCTACAAGCTCACTTTTACATTTTTTTAATTAGACCATACTAATGAGTAAACCTACGCCCATAAAACGAGGGGACGACTTTATTTGAGGACTCCAGGCCAGATTTTAATTAGGATTCGGCGGAAATTTGAAATCAATCGCACGCACGCTGGATGGCCATCGGGGCCAATAACATTTGGGCAGTAAACTAATCAATTTTTGCATGCAAATCGCCAATTAAAGCGGATTGCAAATTAAATGCGGCCGGTGTAAAAGCCGCCGAATTAGTTGCAAATAGATTTTTCAACTTTCACGTGGGCGTGGGAGATTGGCTTCCGTTCCGTTGTTTTCCAGCTCTGTTTTACGAGCCCCAAATCGCTACACGTGTAGCAACCTGCTGATTAATAAATGAGAAACCGCCCAAAGCTGAAAGAAAATGCCAAGAGAAAAATGTTATTTAACTTGAAATGATATGGCACTCCATATGCGTCCAAGTCATCTACTAGTGGATGAAACACTGGTGCAAGACACAAAGCACTCTATAATAACAAGGCCGATAACATTTAATTTTTTCTACAGAACGAGATATTCATTAGTAAGGTTTGTATAATTTATACAGCAAATAATAAAATCGGAATGACTGCGTCATGCTCTTTTGGAAGTAGATGTAATCTAGTGGCCTCAGTGCTGCCAAACAGTTGCATTACGTTAATCTAGCCTCAGAATAGGTTCCAGTATCTGTTATTAAAATTATTGAATATTAAAATAAAGCTTGAAAACAATTTTATATTAGTTCATAACCATATAGGTACATATAAATAGGATTAAAATAAAATGTGCACCCTTTCATTTGAATTGCCGCATTTTCAAGTGGGTATCTACTTCAGAAGGTTTGCTGGGAAGAACAAACCCAACTCATGTAGGTAATAAATCCAAAAATAATATTCCAAAGAGAAATGAAACGTATGGTAGATTTTTCTCAAAGGTTTAACCTGAATTTTGAGCTCAACGAACTGAATGTTAACTACGCTATTAACGTTCAAACTTTAAATGATAAGTTGTCTAGAATAACAAAATCCAAGATCTTTCCACGCTTGTGATAACCTACACGTCTTTAATACACGTTTCAAAACTAGCATTCGAACGTGAGTAACTTACTGAAAAAAAGTCCTTCAAAAAATTCTAGCAGTTTTGTTAAACATTTGTAGGTATTTAATGAATGCCCTCAAATCTAAAAGTTGGTAACATATTCGAGTTCTTCTCATGGTTTATGCAACAGTTCAACATAAGGGAAAAAACAAATTCTTAGGGCTTCTAATTGTTCTTCAGAAATTCAATAATTGCAGTTTTTAAAACTCCATTAAATCAGTCACAAGACTGAACAGGACAGTGATCCTATAATCCTTTAAAGGTGAAAGAATTTCTTAATGATACAACATTGGGGAGTCATTGATTCAATGACTTTGGCTGATAACCAGTAAATGCATTTTATAAATAATTGATAAGCTAAAAATGCTCGAATGCTGCATTATAAACATGACTGATAGTTGATAAGTATGAAAACATCAAAAGTGAATATAGAAATATCCAAAACGTACTGTACAATAAAATGTTGTGATGGAGCGGTTCAGCAGAATCGAAAAATTAACAAAAGCAGTAGTATACGAAAGTCTTCCACATCTCAAAAATGTGCAAATATTATCTACTTAACGATTTTCCAAAACCAAAAATTACCTTATACGTATTACTAAAGATTATCAGCGATTATTAGAAATTACCAAAAATTACCGTAGATTTTAAGACTTAGGTACCAATAATTCTTAGTATTTATTAAAGGCTTTTGAATATTATCGAAAATAGCTAGCAATTTTCAAAGAAAATTACTGAGCTAATCAAATAGTACCTGAGATTTCTGAAGATTTTCAAAGATTATCAAATACTTCTACCAATTATCAAGCATTTCCAAAAAAGTGTTCGCAAATTAGAAAGAAATTTTAGAGATTGCCAATTTTACAAAATTGTGAAAGGTTTCTAAACGATAGCAAATATTGTTAGACGTTGTTAAATATTACCAAAAGGTTATAAATATTAATAGAAATTTTACAAAAGTTTCCAAATGGCTTTGAAAGTCTACCAAAAAGTTCTACAGATTAGAAAACGTTATTAGACAATTTTAAATATTAGCAAAGATTACCAAGGGTTTCTAACAATTACCAGACATTACCTACTAGATATTACTGTGAGTTTTCACAAATTGCAAATGTTCAACGATGTGTTCAAGGTGTTTGCTCAAATTTTGACAGCTTCTAGCGACTTTGTTATTCCAGATAGAAACAAATTGTTCAGAGAAATATTGTAGGGTATCATCCAAACCGTCCGAATTTGCTACTTAAAGAAACAATTGAGCATCACGGGTGAACTTTTTGACTTATTGTATACTTTTTTTGATTGTATACCCTATATAAGTATTATGTGTTTATTGGATAGGCGCTTAAAATTCTCTTTTCAAAAATATATAAGTTGCCTATAATTACTTCATCCATTGTTGAAATATCCGCTATTAAAGAATCAAAATATTACTAATTTACTATATTAAATAAATCACAGTAACCATTGAAATAATCAACCATTTTAATGCCAAAAACAATTTTAAAAACGAATTGACAACTAAATGCTGCATGCCACATGCCGCCAGTATAGTCATTTGATAACTTTGTTTTTCAATGGTTACTGTGATTTTTTTCATACCTATAGTAAATTAGTAGCTAATATTTTGATTCGTTAATAGCGGATATTTCAACAATGGATGAAGTAATTATAGGCAACTTATAATTTTTGAAAAGAGGATTTTATGCGCTATCAAATAAACACATAATAGGTAGCCTATATAAAGTGTTCCATAAAAAAAAGTATACAATAAGTCAAAAAGTTCACCCGTGATGCTCAGTTGTTTCTTTAAGTAGCAAATTTGGACGGTTTGGATGATACCCTACAATTTTTATATGAATTTTTTTTTTCTATCTGGAATAACAAAGTCGCTAAAAACTGTCAAAATTTGAGCAAACACCCTGTACATATAACTACTGACGATCAAAAATAAAAAATTACGGGAGGTTTTTAAACGTTAACAAAGATTGTTATACAGCTTTAAATATTACGAAAGGTTGGTTTATAAAGATTGCCACCAATTAATTGTCAAACATTACCAAATAATTACTACCTATTAATTGCCTTGAAAGATTGCCAAAAATTTCTACAGAAAATTAAAGCAAAAATGCATTTTCAGTTTCAAGATTACAGCAATAGGTGCAGTTGCAGCTAACTTGAATTTTATATAAATATTATTTCGAGTGAAATTAAACGAAAGTACAAAGGTGTCTTGATTTTCGAAACATGAAATGAAGAATTTTTTGATGCTTACATTTATATAAAACTACGCAATGGATTAGATCCGAGATGAAATTGTAGCCAAAAATACCTACTCGAAATCCTTCCATACCATTTAAAAGGATTACATAAAAATTGCTAAGTACTGATTTTCTGAAGTTACCAATTAGTATCTAAAGATGATCAAAAATTACCAGAGATACTAAATTTTCAAAAATACGACGAATTTACCAAAGGTTTACATAGTTTATATATATATTGCTAGGCGTTACCAAACATTGCCGGTAATGTTCCACTACTACCAGGTACTATCAAATGTTTTCAAATATTATAAAATATTTCTAACAATTACTAGATATTACCAAAAATTACCGAATATTACAAAATGTTTTCACCAATTACCAATGATCTTTAGAGATTACCATGATGACCAAAAAATTTTTTAAATTATATAATGATTCTAAACATTATCAACGGTTATTACGTATACAGTGTTGCCAATTACGAATGATTTCTAACGGTTACATACCAGAAATGCGCAAACATTACCAAAAGTTTCTACAGAAATTTAAAGCCAATATCAACTTTTCGGTTTCTTCATTTTACTGCAATTAGGGGTAGGTAGTTCAAAAGTGATATCATCGCTAATGGAATTGAACGAACATGCAAAGTTGTCTCGATCTGCAAAACAAGAAATAGCAATGTTTCGACCTTCAAGTTGTCGAAGTAACATTTATTGATACCTATTGATAGCTATAGGTACTTATATATACTACAATGTTATAATGGGCTACATTCGAAGAGGAAAATTGTAATAAAAAATATACGAATGCGTTTCAAGTGCAAAAAATTACAAAAGGTTATCTACAAATTCCTAACAATTTTCTGTTGCCAAAATTTGCCAAGATTTTTAATTATTACCAGCGGTTTTTCAATATCATCGAAAATTGCTAGCAATTTTCAAAAGTTATCAACAGTTATCAAGTAAGTATCTAAAAATTACCAAAAATTAACAAACATCACGGAATAGATATAACTAGGGGTTCTTACAAATTACCAATGATCTTTAAAGACTACTACTGACGACCAAAGATTTATAAATATTATGAAGGTTTCTACAGATTAGCAGAGATTGACAAACACTACCAAATACTATTAATGGCTTCAACAGTTTACCAAAGGCATCTACAGAAAGTTGAAGAAACAATGTAGAAACATTTTTCAGTTTATTCAAGATTACAACAATGCAGTTACAGGTAGCTCAAATTGTATACCAATATCATTCTTAGTGGTATGGAACAAACGTGCAAAGTTGTCTAAAATTTTCGCGGCAAAGAAATAAAGATTTCTTGTTTTCTAGTTCAAGGACATTTTCGATAGAACAATTGTTGATACTGATACGAATATAATTCCAGAGAGAAATTCTAATAAAAAAGATTATGTAGACAATACTTATTAATGATTTTATAAACATACGTATTAGATATTACTAAACATTACCAGAGGTGTCTTGATTATCAATGATCAATAAAAATTGCCGGGGATTTTAAAAATTACCAATGATTACCACAGGGGTTTGAATAGTACCTATCGAAAATTACAAACAATATTCCACAACAGTTTCTGTAAATTGGTGCGCCGAACGGTTTCTACAGATTGCCAAATACTAGGTAATTAATGGTCTTGAAAGATTACCAAACGTTTCTAGAGAAGATTTAAGTTGTTTGAAGATTACAAAAATACCGTTAGAAGTAACTCGAATTTTGTATAAGTAGGTACCTACATATGAGGGCAAAATTATAACAAACATATCTATACAAAAGCCTTTTTCTGTTACCAAAAATTACCAGATACTTCTCAGGATTTCCTTAAGTGTCTATACAGGGTGTCCCAAAATTAGCCTGGCAAATATTAATAGCGAATTCTAGAAACGAAAATATTGAAAACTTTATACTTATAGCCATAGGCCGAAAAAACCTTGGTTTTCCAGATACAGGGTGTTAAAAGTGTAGTGCTGAGGATTATTTTTGGTTTTGTTTTGTTTCGAAACGTACAAAGATAATTATTTGAAACTTTGTACACCTACTAAACTTCTTCTACTTAAAAATATAAAGTTACTCTTGGCGATCTAAAATGCAAATAGATGGGTAAAACTGAGGGGGGGGGGGGATAAGAAAAATATTGCCCCAGCTTTTTTGCCTAGGAGTTTTTATCAATTTTGATAACAAAATGTAGTAGCCTGAAGTTTTTGACAACAAAAAGATACTCTTGTCTCATGGGCCTATTGCGTCCCGATATCAAGTAAAATCAGGTTAAACATTTAGATTTTTGATATATCCATATTCTAAATCTAATAAGTAGGTAAGTAAGAATAATTGGTAGGTAGACCATGGAAAATGTAGTCGTTTAATTTAAATAATTCTGTAACTGATTAAAAAAGACAACAATTTAACGCAAACGATACATAACAAAAACTTAATAAAAACATATGACACCAAAACTAACGAACTTAAACTAATCATAATAAATGTGATCAAACTGAGAAAATCGTCAAAAAACTTAACAAAGAAAACGCTAAAAATAACAAACATCAAATATTTGAACGTTTCGAAAATATTAAACAAAAACGATCCTCATCACTACACTTTTAACACCCTGTAGCTATCTGGAAAACCAAGAGTTTTTCGGCCTATGGTTATAGGTATAAAGTTTTCTTAATATTTCCGGTTCTAGAATTCTAGGTATTAGGTAAAGTTTGGCAGGTCAATTTTGGGACACCATGCATATTATTAAAAGTTACGGAGCTTACCAATTATCTAAACATTACCGAACATTGGTTTTGGGTATCATCGCATCCCTATTACCTACTAGCAATTGCCAAAGGTTAACAAAACAGTTTCTACAGAGCTAGGCTTTATCAGAGACTTGCACGAGTTTTCAAAGATTGTCAAATATCTACTTCTGCCAATTATCAGACATTACCGGATATTAGGTACCTATACTAAAACTTTTCTAAAAATTGCCAAGGGTTTTTAGAGATTACCACTACTGACCAAAGATTTTCTAAAGTCTTTCAAAGATATTTAGAAAAATCTACTAAAATGGCTTTGCTACCCAAGATTTTTATAAATTACGAAGGGTTTCTAAAAATTACTGGAGATTATAAAAAATAAAAAATCCTAATAATGGCTTTGAAGGATTGCCAACATTTCTACAAAATATTATTGGTCATTTTCAAATATTACTGCCGAAATTACCAAAGCTTTCCAAACCAAACAGTTCCAGATATTCCCAAAAAATGCCAAATAGGTACCTACATGCCTTCGATTAGAGAGATATTACTAAGATTGGCGGCATTAGCGAATATTGTCATACCTATATTTCCATAGGTTACGAAATATTGATAATTGCCAGAGCTTTCTAAAAATAGTAATTAGAAACTATGAATACCTATAAGTACTTATTTCCTAAAATTCGCGTGTATTTCTGTATGAATTCCCTGGTTTACATTAAATTCGGTAGCACTAAAATGCATTTGCTTGTCTTATCTTGCCTCAAAGAGCATAGAAAAATACTCTCTGGATTTGATCTTAAATTCGGGAAAAATAGAGACAAAGCAAAATATGTTCTCTTGTTTTGAATTTGTAATGATAAGTTCCTACATAATAGGTATATTACAGACTAATTCCCTTCGATTGCTTTCGATCACGTGTATCAATTTGATAAATCATATCCTAAATCATAAATCCTTATAGTTTTGAGAAATAACATCCCTGTTGTATTTAAAAAATGACACTTGGCTGCGCCTAGGATTATTTCTAGGCAACGCACTTTTGAGATGTTATTTGTCAAGGCGAAAACACTGCCAACACTTTTAAAATGTTAAAAACAATATTTCAGGGCATATTGTGTATGATGTAATTTCGTATGTTTCCGAACTGTTTTCTCCATTTAATTTACTTGGATGTGCACTTTTTATTACTGTAGCGATCAAATTTTTACAAATTACAAATTTATAAATACAATTGATTTTAAATTTTGAACAAAGAAATCAAGTAATCCGCACACAATTTATCAGTAACTGCGTGTAAGCGAGATGCTACAAAAGATAACTTTTCATTACTTTTAATATGTTAATTTCGTGTGTGGTGCAATAACCATCAATAGCGGCTACTCGCCATAGCAAAAAAACCTACAAAATTAATTACAAACTGAAACCGAGGCTCTTTCGTCCCAAACTCCAGGCACATTTAGACATTGAGAGCTTTTCCACAACAGTCAGCCCCAGGGGAGAGCGAGCGGCATCGAAGTTGAGTACTCAACTCGGCCGCCAATCCGGAGGTAGGGCGGGGCCCCGAGTTACCACCCCCCGGGCGCCTGCGCCCTCCGGGCCCCGCCCCAAACAGCTGCAACGATTTTTTGTCGCTCAGCTCCTGTCCTGTCAATAACAAAACAAAGAGAAACGAAGCGTGAGCCTTTGTGAGCGCAGTTGGCTGTGCCTGCGCTAATAAGTGAAAAGCGAGGACGCTGGGCCTCCGCTGATGCGGTTGCCAGGGCTGGCTGGAGTCAGTGGCGTAGACTCGTCGGAGAGTTTCACATCTTTGATGCTGACATGGGGAAATTAGGGTAAAGTTCAAAAAATTAATTGGACCTAGCCATCTTGCTTTTTGAGTTACGTCCAAAAAACACAGTTTTTATTTAATTGTAAAAGAATTTCGCCACCAGCATCGATTTAACTTTTAGAGTAAATCTACTTTTTATAATGCGATTAGAATTGAATAGCAATAGATACAAATCCCAGTTTTCGTCTGTTTTCCGATTAGTGAACCACTACCTACTATCCAAGAAACATATTTTTGCTCATATCTCGGTAATTTTTGAAAATAGATAGGTATGTATAGCAAACCTTAATCAGTCAAAAGGTAAAACTGAGCTCTTTTTAACGGCGCCATCGCCAACTTTAGTTAGTACAAATATCTCAAGAATTGTGAGTACAAATGATAATCTAAAACCAGGTTTTAATTCTTCTTTAAAGGGTGTCGTAATAATGTCAAAATGTGTTGATTTTATGTAACATAATAACCGACTTTACCTCTAACAACATTTTTATGTCAACTTTTCACTCTTTTTATCTCCATAACGTATGTACATAGGTACCTAATTACTTGGAAATAATTGACATGAAAACGCTATGGGCCAGTTGTATCGAATATGGAAGAGATGCATCAAACTAAATAGAAAAATTTCAAGAAAACTCAACCTCACCCTGCAAGACTTCAAGATAATTCCTAGAACTATAACAAAACCTATTACAAATGTAAAGATGTCAACCTACAGCTACCTTAAACTGAGTTTTCATTATCTTCAAATCTCTCGGTAGGTATGCGAAACAAATAGGTAAGTTGGTATGCGACGTTTAGTTATACGATTAGCTATTTTTTGCACGAGCTGAAGCAATTACTAGTACAACTCCGTGTGAAAAATCGTAGATAATCGAACAACGAAACCAATCGAGTAACGGTATTGGGTTTGCATTCAAAATGCTGTAACACTGATCTTTATGTTAGTAGCCTAAAGTTGCCCATTTTCAAAGCATCTTTTTCACGCTACTGAAACGTACTTTTTGCAAATATATACAATTTGTAAAGACATTTC
Source organism: Agriotes lineatus (assembly GCA_940337035.1). NCBI lineage: Eukaryota > Metazoa > Arthropoda > Insecta > Coleoptera > Elateridae > Agriotes > Agriotes lineatus. Next base: position 87,638 of record CALNHX010004841.1, on the reverse strand, counting down.
ACCTGAAAACACTGCCTACACAATTCAGCACGAAAAATAGTAATTGCTATGCAGCAAATAGGTACCTACATAGACGACTAGTACCTAGTATTTGAATTACTTTCAACTTTCTCTAAATTAAGTTTAAGCATTTTTTTGTTATTACAATGCACTAAACATATTAAATTAGAGTCTACTGTTTCAAATCATATTCTTAGAACAATTTTGAGAATAGAGATGATTTATGACAATAATTACCTATGTATACAAATTATAGAAGTTGTTACTTTTGTAAGCCAAACGTAACCTAATAACTGAATAAATGTGCTTCTAAATAGGTAAAACCCTGCGAAGCCGATATTTAATCTTTGAAGCGCACATCGACGTCAAATAACTCTAGTGCTAAAAGAGAGATGGTGATGGTCATAACACAGATTTTACTTTTTCAGATTTTCAATACAATCAGACATCTGAATCAATGTTTGAGCGTTTATATGAGTAGAACCAAGCGAAATCGTAACGAATTTGTTTCTGCGAATAACTATATGTATCTAGAGTGTATATATACCTATACAATGCCACAAAGGAGGTTTAGTTGTACTCATCATAATAGAAATTATAGAAGTTATATTTTTTGTAGGTCAAAAGTAACCTAATATTTGAATGTGTTTCTATAAATAAAAGCCTGCGAAGCCAATTGTTTTCACAGCCAATTAGGTACCAACCGCACATTGACGTCAAATAGTGCAAAAGAGGGATAGTGTTGTTCACAGATTTTATTTTTTCAGATCAGACATCTGAATCAATGTTTGCGCGTTTATATACGTAGAACCAAGCGAAATCGTAACGAGTTTGTTTCTTCGAATAACTATCTAGAGTGTATCTATATACAATGCCACAAAGGAGATTTAGTTGTACTACTCATAGGTACCTACCTAATAGAAATTATAGAAGTTATCGATATTTTTTGTAGGTCAAGTAACCTAATATTTGAATGTATTTCTATAGATAAAAGCCTGCGAAGCCAATTGTTTTCGCAGCCAATTACCAACCGTACATTGACGTCAAATAATGCAAAAGAGGGATAGTGTTGTTCATAACACAGATTTTATTTTTTCAGATTTTCAATTAATAACTACTAGTACCTACCTATACCATCAGACATCTGAATCAATGCTTGAGCGTTTATATACGTATAAACAAGAGAAATCGTAACGAATTTGTTTCTACGAATAACTATCTAGAGTGTATCTATATACAATGCAACAAAGGAGGTTTAGTTGTACTACTCATAATAGAAATTATAGAAGTTATAGATATTTTTTGTAGGTCAAAAGTAACCTAATATTTGAATGTGTTTCTGTAGATAAAAGCCTGCGAAGCCAATTGTTTTCACAGCCAATTACCAACCGCACATCGACGTCAAATACTGCAAAAGAGAGATAGTGTTGTTCATAACACAGATTTTATTTTTTCAGATTTTCAATTAATAACTACTAGTACCTACCTATACCATCAGACATCTGAATCAATGCTTGAGCGTTTATATACGTATAAACAAGAGAAATCGTAACGAATTTGTTTCTACGAATAACTATCTAGAGTGTATCTATATACAATGCAACAAAGGAGGTTTAGTTGTACTACTCATAATAGAAATTATAGAAGTTATATTTTTTGTAGGTCAAAAGTAACCTAATATTTGAATGTGTTTCTATAGATAAAAGCCTGCGAAGCCAATTGTTTTCACAGCCAATTACCAACCGCACATTGACGTCAAATATTGCAACAGAGGGATAGTGTTGTTCATAACACAGATTTTATTTTTTCAGATTTTCAATTAATAACTACTAGTACCTATACCATCAGACATCTGAATCAATGCTTGAGCGTTTATATACGTAGAACCAAGAGAAATCGTAACGAATTTGTTTCTACGAATAACTATCTAGAGTGTATCTATATACAATGCCACAAAGGAGGTTTAGTTGTACTACTCATAATAGAAATTATAGAAGTTACAGATATTTTTTGTAGGTCAAAAGTAACCTAATATTTGAATGTGTTTCTATAGATAAAAGCCTGCGAAGCCAATTGTTTTCACAGCCAATTAGCAACCCCACATCGACGTCAAATAGTGGGAAAGAGGGATAGTGTTGTTCATAACACATATTTCATTTTTTCAGATTTTCAATTAATAACTAGTATACCATCAGACATCTGAATCAATGTTTGAGCGTTTATATAAGTAGAACCAAGCGAAATCGTAACTAATTTGTTTCTACGAATAACTATCTTGAGTATATCTGTATATAATGCCAGAAAGGAGGTTTAGTTTTTTGTAGGTCAAAAGTAACCTAATATTTGAATGTGTTTCTATAGATAAAAGCCTGCGAAGCCAATTGTTTTCATAGTCAATTACCAACCGCACATCGACGTCAAATAGTGCAAAAGAGGGATAGTCTTGTTCATAACACAAATTTTACTTTTTCAGATTTTCAGTTAATAACTAAGATGCAACCAGACATCTGAATACATACATGCTTGAACGATTATAAATGTAGAACCTAGAAAAATCGTACGTCATTTGTTTCTACGACGATCTATCAAGAGTGCTACCACAAAGAATGGTTAATTACGCCCATAATGCAAAACTTAGAATTTGTTAAATTTTCTTAGAAGGCAAACGCAACCTAATATCTGAATAAATGTGTTTCTATTGGTAAAACCCTGCGAAGCCGATATTCAATTGTTTTCATAGCAAATTAGCAAGCGCACATCGACGTCAAATAGTGCAAAGAAGTAATAGTGTTGTTCATAACACAAATTGTTTTTGTGTTTTTACATTAATAACTATAACAAAGTAAGATGCAATCAGATATCTGAATAAATGTTGGAGCGTTTATATATGTGTAACCCTGAGGAATCTTAACGAATTTGTTTCTAGGACGAACTATCCAGAGAGTACTGTATACAATGCCACAAAGGAGATTTAGTTGTACTCATAATACGAATTATAAAAGTTGTTATATTTCGTTGTAAGCAAAACATAATCTAATATCTGAATAAATATGCTTCTATAGCTCAAATTCTATTCAATTATTTTCACAGCCTATTACCAAGCGCACATCGACGTCAAACAGTACAAAGAAGGGATATTGCTGTTCATAACATACATTTTATTTTCAGATTTTCAATTAATAACTATGCAGTCAGACATCTGAATCAATGTTTGAGCATTTATATAGGTACATATAACCAAATCGTAAAGAATTTGTTTCTACGAAGAACTGTCTACAGAGTGTATCGATATAAAATGCCACCAAGAACATTTAGTTCTACTCATAATGCAAATTGTAGAAGTTGTTATATTTTCTTGGAAGACAAATGCAACTTAAAATGAATAAATGTGTTTCAATAGATAAAAGCCTGAGAAGCCAATACTCGGTTGTTTTCACAGCCAATTACCAAGCGCAAATCAACGTCAAATAGCCTACAGCAAAGAAAGGATAGCGTTGTTCATAACACACATTTTATTTTTTCAGATTTTCAGTTAATAATTAAGATGCAGCTAGACATCTGAATACATGCTTAAGCGATTATATACGTAAAAACAAGTGAAATCGTAACTAATTTGTTTCTACGACGAACTATCTATAGAGTGCATCAATATAAAATACCACAAAGAAGGATTAATTATGCTCAAAATGCACATTGTAGAATTTGTTAAAATGTTTGCTAACCAAACGTAACTCAATATCAGAATAAATGTGTTTCTAGGTATATGCAAAACTCGACTAAGTCGATGTTAAATTGTTTTCACAGCTAATTACCAAACGCACATCGACGTCAAACACTGGAAAGAAGGGATAGTGTTGTTAGTATCACAAATTTCATTTTTTCAGATTTTCAATTAATAACTGAGATGCAGCCAGACATCTAAATACATATGTTTGAGCGTTTATATACCGGGTGTCCGTTCTCAAAGTCGAACATAGGCGATTAAAATTGTATTGAACGTTTTTGCCGATTCCTACTCGCCAATTCAACTTGCAGGGAAGGTAATGATATCAATGGAAAGATAAAATTATTACGCATCAAATGATACCAATAATAATATGCAAGATGCGATTTTTATTTTAAAATATTAATTTAAAACTTGGGAACTTTTAAATATGCCATTCCTTGCTTTTCAAGTTCGATAGCATTTGTCAACAAAATTGGTAATTAGTTGGCGTAAATCAGCTATTTTCTGTCAACGTCTGTTAAAATTATCTACAGAAAAATGAATTATATCAATAAAGAACGAGTAAATGCACTAAAGTTAATTTCCTATGTACGTCTTTGAGAATGGACACCCAGTATACGTAGAACCAAGTGATATCGTAACGAATTTGTTTCCACAAAGAACTATATCTAGTAGAGTGTATAGATATAAAATGTCACAAAGAATATTTAGTTCTACTCATAATACAAATTATAGGAGCTGTTATATTTTCTTGGAAGACAAATGTAATTTACGATAAATAAATGTGTTTCAATAGATAAAAGCCTTGGAAGCCAATGCTCAATTGTTTTCACAGCCAATTATCAAGCGCAAATCCATGTCAAATACTGCAAAGAAGGGATAGTGTTGTTCATAACACACATTTTTTTCAGATTTTCATTTACTAATTAAGATGCAGCCAGACATCTGAATACATGCTTAAGCGATTATAAACGTGAACCAAGCGAAATTGTAACTCATTGGTTTCTACGATGAATTATCTATAGAGTGCATCCTAATAAAATACTTACCACAAAAAAGGGTATTATGTTCATAATGCAAATTGTAGAATTTGTTAAAATGTTTGGTAGCCAAACGTAACCCAGTATCAGAATAAATTTGTTTCTATATGCAAAACCCCAGTAAGCCGATGTTAAATTGTTTTCACAGCTAATTACCAAACGCATATCGACGTCAAACACTGGAAAGAAGGGATAGTGTTGTTAGTAACACAAATTTAATTTTTTCAGATTTTCAATTAATAACTAAGAGGAAGTCAGTCATCTAAATAGGTACATGTTTGAGCGTTTATATACCTAGAACCAAGCGAAATCGTAACGAATTTGTTTCTACAAAGAACTATCTAGTGTGTATCGATATAAAATACCACAAAGAAGGTTTACTTCTACTTATAATACAAACTATAGAAGTTGTAATATTTTCCTGGAAGATAAATGCAACTTAATATGAATAATTATGTTTCTACAGATAACAGCCTGCGAAGCAAATACTCGATTGTTTTCACAGCCAATTACTAAGCGCAAATCGACGTCAAATAGTGCAAAGAACGGATAGTGTTGTTCATAACACAAGTTTTATTTTTTCAGATTTTCCGTTAAAACTAGGATGCGAATACATGATTGAACCATTATATACATAGAATCAAGCAAAATCATTTGTTTCTACGACGAACTATCTATAGAGTGCATCAATATAAACTACCACAAATAAAGGTTAATTATGCTCATAATGCAAACTGTAGACGTTTCCATATTTTCTTGAATACCAAATGCAACATAATATCTGAATAAATGTGCTTCTATTGCTGAAATCCTCCGAAAACGTTCTTCACTTATTTTCACGGCCAATTACCAAGAGCACTCTTATGTCAAGTAGTGCAAGGAAGAAGTGCTCGTAATATAGGTAAATTTTTTTCTGATTTTAACGTTTATAACAAGTACTTTAATTTTCTTGGCAATTAAGCTGCAATCAGACATCTGAATAAATACGTAGAACTCTGCGAAATCGTAACTCATTTATTTCTAAGACAGACTATGTAAGTAGTTGCACACTAGAGCGCATTGAGATAAAGCATCAGTACAAAGACCGGTAGTTCTGATCCAGGCGCGTAGGAGCCGCGGGGGCCACGGGGGCCAATGGCCCCCTCAAATAATTTTCAGAGGGGCCTGGCCCCCTCAAAAATATCTGTTTCTAGTTTCATCATAATTTATAATTTTACGTATTTCTTGCAACCACTAACATGAACATATATGAACTTAAATTGTAATTAAAACCCGCGTCTGTAAATCGCCTTATTTTTTATTGCCGCCGAGTGAACGATATTAAATTTCACTATTCCAGAAAGTAATCGGTGTGGTCGGATATAATTGAAATGGGACTACTATAACAACACTTTTCTTATCGGGTATTTGCCGTGCAACTGCAAGGTTGTTTCCAAAAGATGCCTACTATTAAGATTTTAACCGCCTTTTTGAACAACCGATTGGCGCGGGTTTGATAATAGTTATTTACTATACAAGTGGGATAACAGCACCATTAATATACGTGTGTGTAAGCACACAAGTATATTAATGATGCATTATCAATTATCACACATGTATTGTACAAAATTTTATCTACGACTGCCTAAAATTGAAAAAAGTGCATTAAGAGAAATGTCAGATGTCATTTTAAAAAATATTTTAGTAGGCAAATGTCATTATGTCGTTCATTTGGCACTATTTCAGTTACGTAATGAAGTCATTACACAACTCAGTTGCGTAATGAAACCATTACATAACTGAGTGGTGTAATGAGCTTCATTGCCTAACTGAAATAGTGTTAAATGAGTGACGTAATGCGTTACTTATCCCGCTGGAGTAGATAAAATACATTTATTGATTTATTATGTGGAACATTAGTAGGTGCTTTACCAACTAGAATTTCTGATTTTGGTATAGGTTTCGAAATGATAGTTTCTTAATTGAATTTATTTTTGTATTTGTGTTTTATTATTTTTAAGCTTTATTTATACCCTTTTTATTTTTCGGAAACTCGTTTCTATATTTATTTAAGTTTGCTTATTCATGTGTATTCTTTGCTTATGTGAAAATCTGATAATAAACATTGTTCATTGTTTAATTAATTTTTTTTATGGTACAGTGTGTTTTAATAGTAGTTTGTACAACGAGAGTGGATATGATGTCCATATCGCACGAGGATAAAGTTTGAGCACGACGCCGTAGGCGGAGTGCTCAATTATCCGAGGGCGATATGGACATTCCACTCGAGTTGTACAGTGTATTTTTTCTACGACCTATCAATGGAAAAGAATGGAAAATTAAAAGAAAATTTATTCAACGCTAATTAATAAGATATCTTACAACAAAATCACGTTTGCCACAAACAGGGCACAGCAGGGCGTGCCCATTGCAAAACAAACAATTAATGAAAGTTGCCTAGGTAATCACGACTAACGTGGTTTGTGATTGGTGTATTTCATATCCACCCTTGTGTGGATATGAAATCATATACGTTCAGTTAACTACAATTGCCTACATATTCATTCTGTAGATTGTGAAGAAAACAGAATATATACATGCGGGAGTAGAAAAAAAATAAAATAGCACTTATTAAGTAACCAGTGCCTACAATATACTATTATAGTATAAAACTAAAAATTGATAATCAGGAAATCAGAAATATTATAGCTCGTATTAATGGATCAAGTTAGAAGTATGTCTTTATTGAAAATAGAATGGCCCCCGCAGTCTAGAAAACGTTCCTACGCGCCTGTTCTGATCATATAGCAAATTTTAAAGTTTTTTATATTTTCTTCGAAGCCAAATGCAACATCTAATTTGTGACTAAATGTATTCCTAAGGTAAAATACTGTGAAACCGATATTAATTTTCTTTCATGACCAATTACCACGAACACACCTTCGTAAAACAGTAACACAAATAATATTTTACAAATTTTTAACATCAATAACAAGTGTTGTAGAAGGCTAGGTTATAGGAAGCTCTAGGTTCCCCGTAAACTGTAATTAGTTTAGTGCTAAAAAGTTGTAATTTTCAGGGGGCACCTAATCAGTAGGTACGCCACTGGCGAAGGGAGCCGCGCTAAAACAAAGGCCGCAGCTGCCCTAACGGCGACGCAATTTGCATTTCTCGAAATGTCGCGCTGGAACGGCCGTAAAAGTTAGCAATTAATTATGCGTATGTCTTAGAGCAATGACGCTATTAATTGGTTTTCCGGCATAAATTACGGCGGATAAGCATCAACGACTCAATTTTTGAATTATTAAAATAAAAAAAGGTTTATCTCACTTCGAACTCGGATTAGCTGGTAGGTATAAAGCAGACCAAGTTTTATTTTTTTTATTGATCCGATACAACTATTACTTCACACGAATTTCATGAATATCGTGGCGTGCCACAAGGAGCTATGATAGGTCCTTTCCCATTCAAATTATATCTAAGACGTGCATTACACAAGATTAGTATGAAACAAATAATATCAGAACAGAATGCTTATAACAGTAACTTTTTTTTTCATTTAATTACTATTCCCAAGAGCAAAGCAACCATTGCTATTACTTTACATACCTAGCTCTTCTGCTACTTATTTTGCAGGTTTCCTTTAATAATTTGCATGAGTAGGTATGTAGCTTTATGCCTTTGTACGCATCCTGTAATTTGAAGGAAATTTATATAGCTGCATTTCTTAATCCTGAATTATCCATAAATTAATTTTGTTCAGCCTCATTGTTAATCTCCAGAGAAGTTATTTTATCACTTGGTTCAGAGTCGTGCGAGAACCAGGAATATAGCTTTACAAACGTGGAATAGGTACCTGGTATTAGAAAAGTAACGATTCATAAAGTAATATTGAATTAATGCACAGCAAGCAGCAGCCTTGTGGCAAAAATGGTAACAAAAGGAACTAAGAAGAATGACTGCGAAGAAGACCACCAAAGAGACAAAAACGAGTGCTTAATGTATTTTTCAATTGGTTAGCTGTGGTCACCGTTGCATCGGAATATAAATCTCTATTTGGTATCTATAAAAATTGGAGTTAAAAATGGTGTTCAGGACGTCGCCTTAAATATGAAAGAAAAAAATCGCAATCTGGAAATGGCAAATGCTGAATAGTGGAATAAACAAATTACAATCATCACAAACCGAAAACGAACTAAATGGTGCGTAAAATGGAGAAGTGAAAGAGAAAGTACAACAGGTATAGTCAAAATTATACCCATTCGGAGCCACGTGATAATCTAGTGACTTTACGTGTGTCGATTCTTAAAAATGCAATTTTAGGGTAATAACTGATATTTCGTTTTGTAGGTTATCATGACTACTCGTTATGCCGCATATCCGATGGTTTCTTTTTATTTTCAGTTTTCTGCTCAACTAATTTAGGTTAATTTAGGTTTTATTATCGTCATCTCAATAACTACACTAAAAATATCATCTGACAAATTAGAAATATCAAATTTTAAAATTAATTTTTGTTAATCGGCATGCCTTTTTTCGAATTTCTTCCATTTCATCTATTTTACTAAAGATGAACAGTGACAGACAAAAGTCACGTGACTCCGAATGGGTATAATTTTGACCATAGACAAAAGCTAAGACGAAGAATAAGAAGAAGAAAATAATGCAGGAGTTTTTAAAAATTAAAACCTACGAGGAAAATATAACCAACAAGTATAGAATATTCACAATAAAAATAGAAGAATTCGAAGATGATGACGATATTCCAAGATCAGACAGAATAAGATACGGAGAGAGGATATGGAATAGAAAAAACAACGAAGAAAATTAAGCAGATCAAACTATAAAAACCATCAAAAAGAGACTTAATAACTCCAGAAAGCGTGAGTTCGTTTTACGAACAGTGACTGAGAAGTGATTAATTCAGAAGGACACACAACAAGCTTCAGTGGGTCAAAAATGATGCATACCTTGCACCTTGGGATTGTAATAAGCCAAACTGGCACTTTAGAACAAGAAATAAGTAACTCCACAAAACTAAGGGTACACACTACCATCTATGTGCATACTTCGATATATGGATCCGAAATCTGAGCTATGCAAGATAGAATAAAAGAGAAAATAACAGCCGAAAAATATTAATCAAAAGACTGGGTACGATTAGAAATATAGTGATACGAGAGAAATTAGAAATGAAAGCATTAGTTAAGCAAGTTTCTCCTCGTCTTGATGCATCTGGAAAGATTTACGTTGTGTATTAGTTTAAAGAACAGCAACAAGCGAAAGTAAAATGTGTCACGAATCGCGGATATTTTCAGGTACAATACAAGGCATGAAGAATAAAGTTGGACCGTGATACTTCAGCAGTGGATGCCATGGCTAGGAAAAAGAACTCGCGAAGAACGATAAAGTAGATGGAGCAACGATCTGAAAAAAGTGGCTTCGAATTGCTCAAAACCAAACAGTTTGGCATAAGCTGGGAGAGGCATATGTTCAAGGTTGGATGAGAGATGATTAAAGAAAAAGAAGAAGTTAACCAAGTAGAAAGAAGGCAGTTCACTTGTGGTTTGGTCATGCTACAACAATGGGAAATAGAAGAGATCCGAAACAAAGTATGGAAGCACGCCTCAAGAGAAAGAGATATTATATAAGCAGACCAAGAGAAACATGGGACGGAAAACTAGACAAGCTCTCAATTGAAAGAGAAAAAAGCCTAGCACAAGAAAAAAGTATGGCAGTCAACCGTACATAGACAAGCGCCATAAGCAAATATGAAAATAAAACAAGTTGAAAAAGAAAGATTTAAACAATTGAGACGTTTGTCTTCATATAGCAGATCATTTGGAACGGATGCAATAACTCAAGGAAAAAGAGGAGAGGATAAAAATACAACCAATCAGTGTTAACCACATGGTTCAACCTAAACCAGACCTGCATACCTAAGGACATTGCATTATTCGTAAGTGCAGGGAGAATTGACGGGGGAGAAAGATGACGCACCATTGACAATGAACCGTCAAAAATCAACTACTCTATTTCATCTTACAAGTTCAACCTACAGTGAAGTGTGAGCACTACATTTACTGATAACATCCCATACAAGATACAAAAACTACATTATATAATTGTGAAGTTTTGCAGCAATTTTAGTGATTTTACATTTCACAGCTGTTGGTTGATGCTTGTTAAGTTAGAATTCCAGTTCATGCAGTATTTGAGATAAATGACGCATCAATAATTATAAAGAATAATTTCCCTTCTGTTTCAGCCCAACTTCTTATGGTCCCAGAATATCCTATACGGGACAATGAGATCAGGAGCAGTTGAACTGTGCTGTTCAAACAGTACGCAACAACCATATTTCCATCAGAAAGGGTGCAAAAGAGAATAATATTCCAGAAAAAGCATTGCAAACAAAATTGGCAATACTAGATGAGCTAAGTAAAACTCGACCTTTTAGACATTCCTACATGAAATGGGAAACCAAGGTACACATACAAAAATTGCAAGCAGCAAGTATTATGCCAACCAGAGATTATCTTTGGCAACCAGCGTATAGTTTATCAAAATCCGTAGGAATGAAAAGGCAATTCAACGAAGACAAAAAGCAGCAGGAAACGACTGGCTCCATCTATTTTTGGAAAAGAATACTATCCTAACTATCCAAAAAGGAAAGGCAAACAAATTTTATGAGCACATCAAGTCACATGGGTATTTTACTTGAAATTATATATCTGAAAATGTTGTAGTTAAATTAGTCCAAGATATTTTCCTTGGAAATTATCACAATTCCCAAAATCCTACCGACTGCACCAATTTGGCATAATTATGATAGTCAAGAATAATGTTCACCATACCAGCTACACATAAACAAATACATACATACATAATACATTAGAGAATACAAAATATATAAATTGATGGCAAGAAAAAATAACTTTTGAGAAAAAGTGCTAACGATAACTGAAAGAGGATTGCAGTAAATCATCGCTAAATAAATTTTTTAACGATGCAAGCATGTTTTACGAACACATAAAATAACAATAACGTTTACCTGAAATAGGTAGTAGTATATGTAAAATATGTTTGTTTAAATTGTTCGCCTGCTCCAAGCACAACCGAATGTTCGTTTCTGTTGCGAGAAAGCGGGTTTTATCGCAACACTTACAAATCCTACCGACTGCTCCAATAAAATGCTAATTAAATATATGCTACTTCAAAATTTTACAAATTTTGGAGAAGAATAATGCAAGAAAATATGATAACATTTTTATGAAGCTCTCCGCCGTTCTCTTATTAGGTTCATTGTTCAATGACTGAAGTTGTAGAAGATAACGATAGTGAAGGTGATGGTGTCCATGATAGTTTAGAGATGGCTGAAGAAATAGCTTCAAACACCATCTGCGGAACAGTAACACCCATTAAATTCAAAGCCTTCTACTACTGGCTGAGATGCTACTCGAAGACTATTCACTCACTACCATCGACATGTGGTTTACTTGATAATGGTAAACGTAAGGCCAAAAAAACAGTCTGCACAAAATCTTACTGACGCTTACTCATTCAAGATGAAATTTATTCCATGGAGGGGAAAGATGTTGCTAAAAATGAATGTATGGAATGTGTAGAAAAATACCATGGAACTACGACATAAGCTGATTGGATTTAATGCTGTTGTTTTGGTAGGTGACTCCACGAGACATGCTCAATTTATGGGGACAAATGTGGACCTCCTGGTAGATTTATGCGAAAGATAACTTCCTTTTCTTAAAATTTATTTGAACAATCGTCAAAGAAAGCACATAACTAATGTTAAAATATATTGCTAATTATTATTATCATCATCAGCATCATCTCTTTCATGCCTTGAAGTTCGTTGCGTTACTACTTTCATTGTAATTAAATATGTACACATAATTTTCATTGCGTATGCAATTATTCCAGCAGTCACTCACTGTCACCATGCGAAACATCTCGCACGACAAGCTGTATAGACACATGCAAACAAATTCCGCTCATTAAGGCTCGATGGCGCGCGATCTGCTCCTATTCCAGACGGATATTGACAGTAATTGACCGTAAATTCATTAGGCATCAAATCGCTGATGACGGACACATGGACAGTCTGAACACAGTAAAACAGTTTGGCAAGCGCTGGCACATCACTGCGTGTTTTGCAATAGCCACAAGAGGGCTCCTTATTGGTCACTGCAATCAATTAGTCGAATCAATCAACTCGAGTGTAAATAGTTTTAAATTTATGCCCGTTACACTTTTAGATTTTAATAAATAATTCATGCTGCATGCGAACAGTATTTTAAGGTCAAGGCACTTTGTGTTTACAAAGTTTATTTACATTTCGTACGTGTAAAAAAGCGATTAAGCTAATCTCGACGAGAATTCAGTTTGTTGAATGGCTGGTTTTTGGATACTTTTATTTGCCATTACAGTTTATGTATATTTTAAGATAATGAAAGTATTAAGTCTTGAGTACATATAAAACACGAACGCATATTTTGTTGTTATTGTGCTAATGAATGTGTAACTGGCGATGAAATCTGGGTTCCCACTTCAACCCCAACTATTTAATTTCTTACATCCCCATACGTTTCAATTCACGAGCTTCGACTCATACAAGAATTGTGCATTAAAATATTTGAAGTAACCATAAAGTAAGGTTAGGTTCTTCACAATACGTACAACTTTAGGCTCACTAACCTCCGCACTCGAATGGATAGCAATCCAACCATGGTGATGGTTCGTTGTTCCATCCACAGGGCCACCCCGTCCAGGGATTCTCTAGTTGAGCACAAACAGCCATTAAGTCACAAACACAACAAACAGTACTACTAAATACGTCTGGTTATTTCCCGCTTGCGCTCGGTATCAGCTCGAACACGTGCAGATTTTAAACTGAGAAAGCTGCAGGTGTCGCTATTGATAAATCATAAAACCTTCAGTTATATTGCTGGGCGTGGTTGTTGCATGATTGTGGGTTGTTTGGTTGGTAATCATGTAATCAGTACAATAATTTTTAATAATAGTTTTTTAAATTTAGCTTTGTGCACAGTAGTGAAAAGCCTCGGCGGCGTTTTTTTACCTACAGGGTGTTTTTGAAATACACGTACAACGGAAAACCACAAGTTCCTTGGCCCAACCTATATACAAAGTTGCTTAGTTTAGTCGCTAGAGGGCTTTAAAAATGATTAGCTTTTTTAATTTTTTCAAATAAGTCGAAAAATCTTTGATAGATTTTATTCGATTTTTGGTCATGGCTTTGTACCAGTAAACTACAGCTTTTTGTGGAATAAACCCTAATTTCTAAAATTACAGGGTGTTTAAAAACGTTGGCACAATAAATTATCCATCAATATTTTTTTAACCCCCTGTATCATCACTACCAATTTTTTTCTGGATAGGTACTTTAATTTAGAAGCAATTTTCTCTCTTACAAAATTTTTGTTGGGTAAACAGTTTAGCCACAAAAAAATGAAGCCTGAATTATTAATTGTAACTTACACTAGGCTTGTAGGAATTTTGAAAATATTTTTTTGTGGTTAAACCGCGTTGTTTAAGAGAGAAAATAGCTTCTAAATTAAAGTAACTATCCCGAAAAAAATTGGTAGTGATTATACAGGGGGTTAAAACATTTTAAAAGGTTAATCATTTTTAAAGCCCTCTAGCGACTAAGCTAAGCAACTTTGTATATAAGTAAGTTGAGTTAAATCATCATATTTTGGGCCAAGGAACTTGTGGTCTTCCGTTGTACGTGTATTTCGAAAACACCCTGTATATTTTCCAGAGTTCAATCTTCGATAAGTATTTGATTTGTCTAATGCATATTCAAACGGGAACCGAATGTTTTTAAAATCCGGCTCGGAGATTATTTTTTACGGGCGACAAACAAAAAGCCTGTGCGACGGTTCCTCAACGGGCGATAAAATCCATCGCACGTCCTAAATTTATTACATTAGTGTCTTATATACGACAATGCGAGCCAAACCCCCATCAAATCTGGATCTGGGTTAAAGCGGGCCCCCGAACATTTTATGCTGTGACAGCAGCGGAAATAGTTTTGTCCAGGTGTCACTCGTGACAAGTGGGCCGTGATTAGCGGCCGCCTACGTCCTTCCTAAGTTTTTTGTTGCTGGTGTGGTCTTGTTAATTTATAGGGCCCACTGTGCAGGTTCAATGTGGTTAAAATTGACAAAAATACATTTAGAAAAGGTAAATTCCATATATGTAGTGGTGTCTAAAATATACCTATTATGGACATGACTTAACCTCACATTTCTGGGCCTTAAGTTAGCATTCAATTGTTCTAAGTAAACTATTTTTATAAAAGGGGTTTGAAGCAGACTAGTGGCACAACATAACGCTTTCTGGTATAAGTAAGATTAGTCAACTTATTTGAATTCAGAAGTGTGTATCAAGCTGTCCATAAATTTAAAAAAAAACCTTGCATTCTTAAACTTTTCAGTTCTATAAAGCCACCAGCGTTCGTCTAAAAGAAAAGACGATCAGTAAACCGCTATTGTTGGAAATAATCATGTAATAAATGAGAAAATTTTTATTTTTTAGTTATATAAAATGTTTAGGATTCTACAATAAAAATCTATCGATTTCCTAGAATAGAAAGTCTGAATTAAAAAGCTTCCAGCGTTAACAATTTTTTAAATACCTAGTAGAAAGGAAGTGCATATCTATTTTATAAAAACTTTAAATTATATATAGATTTTATAGTAAAAATGATTGATTTTTTAATGCGGCATAATCGGATTAAAAACTATTTAGATTATAATCCTGAAGTATTATATTTTTTTTTTCAAAATTTTAGATGCTTGACGAAATTCCAAACACAAGTCAACATCTATCTTTTGATTCTACTTAAGGGCTTCAAACAAAGGAATTGCAATTTTTATTTTCGATTTTCTCTCGGTTTACCTTAGTTACACTACTTATGTGGCATAATCTAACCTAATCTGTTCTAGCCTAAGCTAATCTGATCTAACCTAACCTAACAGCATAAGTGCGAAAAGCCCAAGAGTGCGGAAAGCGTAGAAGTGCGGAAAGCGCACAAACGAGCACATCGTCGTTAATGTAGTATTTGTGGCTATAATACAAATTCTTTTATTGAAATCAAGTTTTTTCGTAATCTTATTTAATTGCATCTAATCTCGCCTAACCCATAATAATACATTCAGTGTTGTAAGTGCAGGAGTGCAGAAAGTGCATGAGTGTGGAGAACGTAGACGTGCGGAAAATGTACAAGTTAATATATTACCTATTTTAATGTATTATTTGTAGTTATAATACAACTTTCTTGATCCAAATCTTAAACTACTTTGACTTAGCCTAAGTGCGAAAATCGCAAGAGTGCGGAAAACGTAGAAATGCGAAAAGCGGACAAGCGCGCTCGTCGTTAATGGTGTATTTGTGGCTGTATTACAACTTCTTTTATTGAAATCAAGTATTTTCGTAATATTATTTACTCTAACTTCATCTAATCTCACGCGAAGGAATGTAGAGAGCGCAGGAGTGCGGAAAGCGTAGAAGTTCGGAAAGCGCACAAACGCGCACGTCGTTAATGTAATATTTGTACCTATAATACAACTTCTTTTATTGAAATCAAGTATTTTCGTAATCTTATTTAATTGCATCTCGCCTAACCCGTAATAATACACTCAGTATTGTAAGTGCAGGAGTGCAGAAAGTGCATGAGTGTGGAGAGCGTAGACGTGCGGAAAACGTACAAGTTAATATATTACCTATTTTAATGTATTATTCGTAGTTATAATACAACTTTCTTGATCCAAATCTTAAACTACTTTGACATAGCCTAAGTGCGAAAATCGCAAGAGTGCGTAAAACGTAGAAGTGCGGAAAGCGGACCAGCGCGCACGCCGTTAATGGTGTATTTGTGGTTGTAATACAACTTCTTTTATTGAAATGAAGTATTTTTGTAATCCAATTTACTCTAACTTCGTCTAATCTCACCTAACCCAAAATAATACGCTGAGTGCGGTAAGCGAAGGAACGCAGAGAGCGCAGGAGTGCGGACAGCGTAGAAGTTCGAAAAGCGCACAAGCGCGCACGTCATTAATGTAATATGTGTGCCTATAATTCAACTTCTTTTATTGAAATCAAGTATTTTCGTAATCTTATCTAATTGCATCTAATCTCGCCTAACCCATAATAATACACCCAGTGTTGTAAGTGCAGGAGTGCAAAAAATGCATGTGTGTGGAGAACGTAGACGTGCGGAAAACGTACAAGTTAATATATTACCTATTTTAATGTATTATTTGTAGTTATAATACAACTTTCTTGATCCAAATCTTAAACTACTTTGACTTAGCCTAAGTGCGAAAATCGCAAGAGTGCGGAAAACGTAGAAGTGCGGAAAGCGGACAAGCGCGCACGTCGTTAATGGTGTATTTGTGGCTGTAATACAACTTCTTTTATTGAAATCAAGTATTTTCGTAATCTTATCTACTATAACTTCATCTAATCTCACCTAACCCAAAATAATATGCTGAGTGTAGTAAACGCAGGAGTGCAGAGAGCGCAGGAGTACGGAAAGCGTAGAAGTGCGGAAAGCGCACAAGCGTGCACGTCGTTAATGTAATATTTGTGCCTATAATACAACTTCTTTTATTGAAATAAAGTATTTTGTAATCTTATCTACTCTAACTTTATCTAATCTCACCTAACCCAAAATAATATGCTGAGTGTGGTAAGCGCATGAGTGCAGAAAGCTTAGTGCTGAAAATGCAAAAGTGCGAAAAGCGTACAAACGCGCACTAAGTAAATGTATTATTTGTAGTTATAATACAACCCTTCATCGAAATCTTAAACTACTCTGACGTACCCTAACCTAACAAGCTGAGTACGGAAAGTGCTCAAGTGCGTCCATTGTAAATGTATTTTGAGAAGCTAATCTATTCTAACGGGAACTAATCTGAACACACCTAATACCTTGAGTGCAGAAAACGCAGAACTACGGAAGCGCACAGGCGCGTTCGTCGCTGATGTAGTATTTGTTGATATAATTAACAGTGACAGCTCCTGATAATTGGGAGACTCTTAATTTCTAACAATAACTAAGTAAACAACAATTAAGGATCCACCTACTTTAAAATATACCAGTACCTATGTTGTTTCATCACATTGAATTTCCAAAAATTCGCTTTCATTAATTTGTTCTTTAATTTCGTGATGACATAATGCATATTGTCCAGAATTTCATTTTGTCTATTTTTAGATGAACATTTCAAAAAGTTGTGCTTCATTACGTACTTTCGTAGGAACAGGGCTGCTGAAATATCACTTTCCAGTCATCTGTCACACCATTAACGGCGTACTGGGTGATGCGGTTACTGCTACGACTGCCTTACTTCCCTTCTCTCACAAGCATAGTTTTGGTACCCAATTTGTAAAGCGACTGGTCAGGCCGCACGCCTGTTGCCAGATATGGGGATTGAACCCAGTACCGTGGCACCGCAGCCGAGCTCCCTAACCGCTCGGCCCCACTGGCGCTCATACATTTCAAAATCCTACTTTATTTATATATTTTTTCTAAAATTGTATCCAATCCTGAAGAAACTGTATGCAATTAATCATTCTCTTTAATATATACTTGTTCTTAGCCACTTATTCATTATGTTTGATTATATTTCGTCTATAAATTTGACTGAACTGCAATATTTACAGAGTCTAGTAAAGTAAATTCCGCGCAATCATTTACACTTGTTAACGATAAAACAAAACACATTAAAACCAGAATATTTAATACATCACATATTTATATCCATTTGTTTTTTTTACTAAATGTCCATAGCGAAATATCTTGTAAAATTACAAATTCCAACGTTATCTTGCTGGTGTAGGTCGTTCAAGTTTTTTTTAAATTTTAACGTTTTCAGCTAACGGTAGGCTTTTAAAATTACTGTTCAAAATATTAGTTGTGCTATGCTCAGCCACTAGACAACTGACATCACTACAAATGTTATGTTGCTATTATGTACTGTTTTGTCTTAGATTAAGTTTGTGTATGTACAGCATTTGCTTGTATTTGTGTCATGCCCCGGGAGGGTGGAAGACAGGCTTTGCCAAACCCCCTAGGTTTGAATAACTCTTTGGTATCCAATAAATGGATTTATTATTATTATTATTATTACATACATAAACACGCTCCAACTACAATCGATACTATATAAAATCATCCAAACACAGATCACAAGAATTCACCTTGCCATACGTGCAGTTCATTCAAAGCTTGCACAATATTTCCAAAAAGTAATGCTATCGCCTTTATCCTCGGATCAAATTACATTTTCGGAAGCGCAATATTTGTAAATATTACGATTAGCCTGCGAGTTTTCTGCGGTGGAGGCTCAAACATGGTCGGCCATCGCGCCACGTTGAAACTGATATTTCGACGATTCGACAGCAGTCGTGTTTTCGCTCGTATTTCTATACAAGTTTGGAGCTGGATTTCGGAGAATTCGCAGCAGCTGCGTAAAGCATATGATATGAGCGTGTAGACACATAACATGTTATGCTGGCATATTTCGGATATTGTTTTACAATAGCAATCTCCGAAGTACATTACTTAAACCTTGTTATATTATAATATGATATTACGTAGTTCCACCCAAAGCGGGGAGCCGTTTTATCTTAAATGTGAAAGAAATTAAGCTTAGTGGATCATGGGACGTACTACCTACCGTATATTCTTTTTCCCGCTGCTGATCATGTAAGTCAGTGATACGGCCTTCGCAACAAAACCTGTAAGTCGGTGATTATATTTGTTTGCTGCTTTCCCTTGACAACGGAACTTAATATTATTATTAAGTTCCTAGGATAATAAAATTAGCAACGCAAGATGCAGACTTAGACGTTTTGTTTATAATTGCAAGTGTTTATGTGACATGTGACACTCACAGGTAACACGACTCACAAAAATTAAACCTGGTGACAGGTGACAAACCAAACGATTTTTTCAAAAATCTAGGGAAATTTCGATAAGCAGCGGGGAAAATATAAGGTAACTCGGAATGTATCGCCTATTAACATTTTCGGCAGCCAACAATTCGCGGCTGCGTCTTGGCTTGTACTTGCCTATCTCAAATGTTAATACATTCTTACATTCCTTGTTACTTAAATAGCTATTAATGCAACATCTTCTGCTAGCCTTATATCAAACTGGAATAATAAGCACAAAACGTTCGGACTCACTAGGGTTACCAACACTGTCAATTTGACCCGAAGACTTCTGGTTTGGCAATCATTCTTCGGGCTTCGGGTTTTCAGTAAAATTCTTCGGGCTAAGTAAAGGTTCATACGTACATGCATTGCCAATAAAATTACTCTTATGTAAAAGCTCCACAGCAGAAGTCATTGGTAGAAAGTGCTCAAAGAGACATAAAATATGATTGTAGGAAATAATATTTTAACATTTTTTCAGAAAAACGTAGTTTCATAATAGTTTACGTAACTTTTAAGATGGATTTTAAAAGTTTTATTTTATGGAATGTAAAAAGTAGTTTTGTTCTTTAATTCCTGATTTAAAAAAGCCGAGAATTATGGTATGTGTAACGGGCCAGCTGGATCCCTCACCGATAACGTTTATTTTCATGCTTAAATATAGAAGCCAAGTTGTATTTCTTATGTTTTAATATTAGATTTAGTATTTTATTATATTTAACCAAATGTTCGCTGAACGTGTAGGAATTGAGAATTTCGGTTTTCGCGATTGCAGCAAGAAACACACGCTGTACACGGGATGCGGGGATTCTCAACTCATACAAATTTAACAAATAATACGCCAAAGACTCTTCTGAGAGCTGCATGGATTTCTTCGACTCGAAAGTATAGTACCTGAATTCGCCTAGGATGATAAAGACAATTCGAAGCGACCTGAAAGAGCCACGTAGCCAACGTTTGCTGCAAACAGTGTTAAAGTGTAGCGAGCCCACTTTGTACATTTTTAAAACGCATGTTCCGAGTGTACATATAAGTACACCAGTTGTGTTAACTAGCTGTCCTTACAAGGGCTGCACGCGATTGGGGGTTCCCAGTATCATGTGCGCCAGGAGCGGATAATGCAATCTAAGCGTGCCGTTTCCAAGGGTATGCAGCAGCCAGTTTCAAGTAAGATGTTTTGATGTCACCGTGCTAAGTTTGCGTTTGACTGCAACCTTTTTCAAAAGCGAAGAAATGTATTTTATCAGTGTATAATATGTGTGTAGCTTGCACGTGAATTTAAACAGGGCCTAACTCAAATAACTATCGGCTTCAGGCAATTTTGCGTTTTTGGTAGACATTTTGATATTTGCGTTCTTTTAAAAAAATAATTTAATGTTCTTTTTGATGATGTTTTACGTGTGCAACATGCCTGTAAGTAGCCTTAAGCTATATCGCACGTAGGTTGGTTGAAAATGTAATTCTATTTTGTTTTATTTCGTTTGTGTTTTTAAATGTGTCTTCTTTGTGTCTTTTATGTGTTATTATTTGTGTCTTGAAATAAATTAGTAAACAAATCGGCTGTTCTTGTGCATTGTTTAAAGTTAGGTTTTAGTGCGACCAACACTACAAAAGGGAATCAGATGCCTGTTCTGGCAGATGGTGATTTTTCATAAGTCACTAACTGAGATATTAAGAAAGTTTCACGTTCACTGAGCTAGCGAAGGGATAAAAAGGACAAATAATTATTTAAATCTTGCGTACGAGACGTCTTGTTTTAATTGAATGTATCCACGGCGGGGTAAAAAAAATTCGCATTTCGTACACTAGGTACTTCAAAAATATAAAATAATTTTTGGAATCATACCTTTATATCGTAAAAACTATTTCATCTTGATCGTTTTTATTAATTTTATTCCCCAGTTTTCCTCCCCTAAAATTATTTTCTTCGGGTCAGCATCGACTCAGTGTTGGTAACCCTAGGACTCACAGATTTTCCGATTTTATCAGCGACATAAACAGTAAATTTAGATCACCAAACCAGGGGTTTCCAACCTGCGGGTCGTGGACCCCTAGGGGGATCGCGAGGGAAATGTCAAGAGGTGACGAAAAGCGTCACGAAAGTTCTACTTAACAACAGTATCACGGCCTGCTGAATTATGTGACAAACGTCATTTAATGTTTATCAAACAATTCAGCAGACCGTGGACAACATGTTTACTATACTTGGCGCATTGAGGAAATAATCGAGTGGCTTATGCAACCCAAATGACTAATCACAAAGCTGACTGGATCAGTATTCTAATAATAATTACTAAAGAATCAGAGATGGCGGTCCTTATAATTTGATTCACTTTTAACTAACATTAAATAATTTTTTGAGGTTATGATACAAATACACTTGATTCATATTCTTTTTTGGGTATTTCGTCACTCTGCAAATTAAAATTATTAAATAACGTATTAAATAACGAACATTTCGAGGGACAATCTGCCCTCGTTATCAACGGTTAACAATTAACAAGGAACAATAAAACTTAGCTTTTTCACGGAGATTGGAAACCACCAACCTCCAATGAATTGCTTGACATTGACGTTTGTCAAGCAATTCATTGGAGGTTGGCGGTTTTCAATCTCCGTGAAAAAGCTAAGTTTTCTTGTTCCTTTTTAATTGTTAATCGTTGATAACGAGGGCAGATTGTTCCTCGAAACGTTAGTTATTTAATATGTTATTTAATAATTTTAATTTGCAGAGTGGCGATATACCCAAAAAAGAATATGAATTATAGATTCATGCTACAAAGAAGTTTCAGAGATTATCTTAACAAATACACTTGGTCCAAGTTAAAAAAGGCATGCCAATTGTGTACTTGTAAAATTTAGACAATAATGAGATAATGAGCAAGAGCCAGGCCATATGCCTATATATTACAAGTGCACAGATGTCATGCGTTTTAAGTAGGGCAAAGTTTCTATTTGTATCATAACCTCAAAACATTATTTAATGTCAGTTGAAATTAAGTCTAATTACAAAGACCGTCATCTCTGGCTTTTTAGTAATTGTTATTAAACTAATCTAGTCAGGCTTGCAATATGCCATTTGGGTTGCATAAGCAATTCTATTTGTTCGCTGCGCCAAGTACATATAGTATAAACGAATACTTTATTTATATACATTGCACAAAAAGCTATCAAAAATAGTAAACATGGATTAAAGAAAAACCAAATACAAGTAACTTATTTAGGTGTCACAAAATTAAATACAGTGAGCCTGTTTTGAGAGAACTAGCTTTTTAATGTCTGATTCAATTTTTGTAAAGCACATTATAAGGTCGTTGTCAAGTGACAATCGATTTTTTGCAATTGTTTTCATAGTTGACAATGTAGAAAACCCGAGCTTGCAGTGATATGAAGTCGCAAACGAGATTCAGGATGATGACTTTTAAAGCTATTGATACCAAACCACTGCAATACTCCCTTCTGGTCAGCCAAAAACTGACCACTACTTGGTTTTTGAAGGATTTGTAACAATTATTCTGAAGATAACTCGATCAGTTGCTAGTGAAGTTGTGCTTATAGTTGGACCAGTTCTACAACTCGTTCATTAAAAAGATTAAGCACCTATTTTAAACCTATTTTTTCCAGAATATAGCCAACCCTCTGATTTTGAAGTGCCTATAAATATTTAAATATTAATAGTAATAATGAGCCTAATTCAAGGGAATCAAAAAACTGTAACGAAATCATTAAATTCGTTTCTTTAAAGAAACGTTTTTAAAATTCAACTCCAGTTGCCCAAGCTTTAGATTCTTTCAGAAAACGATTAATTTTATCTGGGCTTTGAAGTATGATTCTGCCACTTCTTTATAAGTCGGAATCTCTATAATGAACGACTTCCGGGTTGAACTGCGTCATTGTTGAGGTAAAAAAATTAACGTTTCACCCACAGAAAACAACGTGTCAACCACGCCGGAGGTGAAAATCTTCTACCGATTGGAAGGAGAAAGGCGAAATTTAAAGTAAACATCCAGACATTAACTTTAGCTTGGACATAAACTGTAATGGCTTTCTTCCTTTCGTAGATGTGCAAGTTCCTCGCCAACCTAATGGCAAACTTAGTCATTATGTATATTGCAAACTCACCCACACTGAGCGCTATCGCTATCTACATGCTGATTTACAAATTCAGATGGAACTGAATGTTCAAATTTAACCAATAAAAGATTCACAACAGAACTAAAAACTCTAAAATAAAATATGTTGCAATCAGAATAATAGACACAAAAATAAATAAATGAAAATTGAGTACAATAGTAGCTTACAACAAGGGATAAATACTAGTTTCTCTCAAAAACATTTCTTGCAACCGTCTTCAAAGATTTTACTTTTAATACCAAAATCTGTCATTGGAATTGACGTTTCTCTTACTAATACGAGTACAAGACGGTAGGTGCTAGGCAATATTTTTAATTCCTAAGTTTAAAAGTACTTTTACGTCCGAGGAATTAAAAGTAAGTTCTACTTGGTCCCATAAAGAACATCTATAGAGATGCAGACACACAATTGACTGTAGACACAACATTCACAACACAGGTGCGAAGCGCCATCGCTGCAGACCGCCACACATAAGTACAATGACATCCCGCTCCAGTCTAGACCTTCCATATGGGTGGGCAGCATGGAAGCTGAGCACCCTGTCTTTTATTCGTTACTAAATATTTAATGTGAAATTAACGTGAAACGTGAATCACACTTTGGAAATTTTCACTCACGTTCGCGGCCCTATTTTCAAATATTACTCACGTACATGACGGAATCCACCGTGGCCCAGCTTGCCCTGACTGTTTTCACGTCACGTGCCCATCTCTAGTCACACACTCATAAAGGTTGAGAAACACTGCACTAGACAAATAAACGGCTTGCCAGCATGATGTACCATTTCTCTGTGGTGTGATAGTGTAACGCGTTTTAATTGGTCGGCACTATCGCGTAAGTAACATCCTCACGTGTGATAGGCGCGCCGAGCACATAGGTATGTTCACTGTCAACCATAATAAAGAAGTTTAAAACTGTATTAAAGTCATATCGACGCTAAGAGTCGATTACTGATCTAAACGGCGTTTTATTTTAACGTAATATAGAAAATAGAAATGTTTTTATAAACGTCTTGTCTACGTTTCATGGTACCTGTCGGTCTAAAAAGCACTTAAAATCAACGACATAAAAAGTAATTCAAAAACGTAGTTATCACGTTGTTGTAACAACGTTATAGCGACGTGGAGGGTATTCTACGAATCTACGTTATTTTAACATAGTATAAATATGTTAAATTTTTGTGTTTTAATGACAGTCATGTCTACGTTTCACATTAACTACTGGACTAGAAAACATCAAAATTTGACAATATACCTAATAACAGTAGTAATGCAGTGTCAAAACGTAAATACCACGTCCTTCTATTAACGTTATATGGACGTTGAACGTTGACTACTATTCTTAAAAATACCTTTTGTTAACGATATTTTAATGTGCCAAAGTAGGGTAGGACTGATAAGTTTTTATAAGCGTCAATTTATCATTTAGCATTCATTGCCTCTTCTAAAATTAGTTAAAATCAACGACATATTTGCGTCATATAAACACGTTCAATAAACGTTATAGACAACACGTCTGATGAACGATATAAACACATAAACGACGTTAACTGTTTAACTAAAATTCACCGTTTAATTTTCAACGAATAACGTCTTTTCAACTATTGCAACGTTGTGGGTATATAAGTAAGTTTTTATCAAATATTCGTTTGCTTGAATTAATTATTCTATCTTTCAGTTAGAGCAAGTCTAAACAGAAAGCTTTAAACAAATATCTATTTTCCAAAATCATTTACAAGAAATATTTTGAAAAAATCAGAACAAAAGTGTTTTATTGTTGTTTTTCAAATAAAATATTTAAGGTTTACAATAAAATGTGATCTTTGAAACACACTGCCTGTAGAGTAAAGGCTATTTTCAAGATAATTCAAAAAAATTATTTGTTTTTTTTTGACAAGTCGAACAACGTCAAGATAATCCTCCAGATATATGTTGCACAAACAGAAAAATGAAGTTCTTTTTGTAAAATTTACTGTATGTATTTTTTCAGTAAAAATTAATTGATTTTGTGAAATAGAATTTCTTAACCTTTCACAAAAAAATGAGTAGATGCTGTAGTCTGGAAAAGCTACTAGAGCAAGTGCAATGATAATGAAATTTAGCATAATGCTGTTTCTAAAATGAGTTCAAACAAAATAGTATGCATTTAAAAACCAAAAATAATTATTTCTGAAACAAAGCGCACTAAAGCCATCTGTTCTAAGTTTTTTAATATATCAAACTATTTGCTTTGCATTTTCACTAATAATTTCCAAGAAGAAAAATCCAAGGCCAAAATCGTCTCTCATTCGGCATTTAATTAAAAATCCATTTGCAGAAAACCCATGATTTCTGAAAGCAAAAACAGCCTTTGTGCTGCCAGGCGGGCGCGGATGAGTTTGGGAATTTACGAGGCAGTTCCCAAATTTTAAGAATTTTAATAGAAACTACCGCTGACGCAGCAGCAGCCGAACCCCGCACAAATAAATATTCCAATATTAATTAAAGCCCGGCCGCCGTACCAAACATATTTATTAACGCTTTATGTAATTAAGGAACAGTTAGAAATGTTGCCGAGTTGCTACCGAATCCAGTTTGACGACACTAAATTATCTTTTAGTGATCCTGGGCAGCATCTTATTAAACGAGATTTTTGACACAATATCGAGGCGAGGGCCCAGGGGAGTACTGAGTAGAAATCGAAACATTTTTACTGTAAAATTTAATTATTTCTAAAATTGTCATGTACTTCACCCCTTTTTTTATCTTGCCCTTAATTTTGGGCGAGACGATGGAACAAAAAAAAAAGACTCGGGCAGCGCGTTTTTGGTAAATGCAAATGAGCCGAAACGGTTTTACTTTCTTGCAAGTGCCCCGACTGTTTACAAATGCAAATTCTAACCTCGGATTACCATATGAATGTCCCGAGGCATCGGCTATTCGCGAGGATGACAAGTAAAAATTAGCCTAATAACCAAAACGGCGTTCAAGAAGCGGCGAGGCCCTCGAGTGTGACTAATTTAACATGTGATTGCGGCTACCAGAATTTTTAATGGCGAATAAATATTCAAATCGCGCTCACGAGCGCGACCTTCTGGCCATCTGAGCTTAAAAATGCGCTTCTAAAAATAGCAATTGCCTGGCCAAATATTTTGATGCCCGTTATTAATCACTGCGCCTAACTGGAACACTATTGTGCCGATTACTTTTCAAATTAGCCGGCTATTGCACGGGTTCTTCCTGCACGCCCCCCGTAGCTGCGGTAATTGGCTTATTTAGTTTGAACGCTTGGGAAAATTAAATGTTTCTGCTCCACGGCTTCTCGGGTGCACTTGTTTATATGTGGGTAGCAGATTACGGATTAATCGATTAGCATAATCGCAGTTACACTTGCGAAATAGCAAAACAGGGGATTCGAGATTAGAAGTTGTTCGAAAGAGTTCAACTTGATGAAACAAAATCACCAATCGATATTAAACGAGGATATAGTTGAAAAATACAGTTCCCACGACGCAAACGAGAGAAATGCGGAAGCAAGTTATAGACACAAATAGATTTTCTAATTATCAATTAGTGGTACAAAACAAAATGACACACCGAAACTAACTTTAAGAAACGTGCCGGTGAAAGAGAGAAGTTTGAGACCACAGTCTAAGTTAATTAATTCTATAGATTTCTATTGCTGCAAGCTTAATTATTTTTAATAAAAAGACAAATACAGTTGATAAACATGTCATTAGTTAAATGCAATTTGTTATTTGTCTACGATTTAAGATAATACGAATCAAACAATACACGTAGAACACAAAAAGAAAGAGACTTACTGCAACTCTTAGAATCCTACCGACTGCAGCAATGAAATATTTTATAAGCTTCTTGTTGGTATAACAATGTTTGTTACAATAGCATATTTACATAACAACTTAACATAACAACTTTTACACTTAAATTGGTCGTCTGCCCCATGCACGACTGTGGCTTTCTCGGAATCTTTTCAATTTTTATAAAATGTTATTATCAGACAACAGGCTTTCTTACAACCCTTAGAATCCTATCAACTGAGCCAATAAAATATCTATTAGCACCTGTTTATCATAACAGTGATAGTTAATATGAATATTCACAATACAAGAAACTCAAATTACTAGACATACAATAGGTGCAATACATTTATCTCAGTTTTTACGTTGCAACAATGTAAAGCAGAAAAAATGCGAAGGGTAACTGAAACAGGATTGCAATACAGCATTGACCAAGGAAGTTCATAACGCTGCTAATATATTTTATTAACACCAGCGCCTTAATTGACATTGTATGTCTAAAATGTATTTATTTTGTTAGTCTCTCTCATCGCGAGTAAATTTTTTTTGAAATATTTTCTTTTTTAATAAGATGCTGTTGTCGAAAAATAGGCTACTACATCCTCTAAAATCCTACCGTCTGCGCCAATTAACTGTTTTATAAGTCTCTGTTTGACATAGTAACGACACTTAACATCAATATCTACTATACAAGGGACTCAAATTGCTAGAGAAATATTTTTTGCATTGCAGCAACGGTTTCAAATTAGAATGATTAGAATGTATGAAATAAGAATATTAAAAAAAGAAAATAACTTTAGAAAGAAACTGCTAACGATAATCGAAACGATATTAAAATAACCCATCCATAGAGGAATTTATCAACGATGCAAACACCTTTTATAATTCATAAAGTAATAATAGCAATTTACTTGAAATAGTATTTATGTGACACAAATTTTAATTTAAATTGGCCGTCTAAAAAATGCTATTGTTAGAAAACAGGCTTAAGTACAAAATTTAAAATACTACCGAATGCGTCAATTACATCCCTATATATAAATGTGTGTTGTGCCTGCGCTTCTGCGTGCGTCTTTGCGTGGCTTTTTCATCGGCAACGATCGGGAGCACTTTGTCCGCTGTCGCTTGTCTTGTCGCGTGTCTATTATACAGCAGCGACAAACAAGCATGATGTGTACGTCTTTGTAGACGAGTGGTTACACCGTCCAACTAACAATCGGATTCCCCGGGTTTGAATCCCACCGACGGCATTTTTTTCCCGTTGCAACAAAGTAATTCGCATTGCTATGTGTTTTCTTTTGCTGTTTCAGTATTCGTAGCAGTATTAAAATATGTTTACCTATTTTGTACATATTTTTTAACACATTTTCTATATTACATATTTTTTCCTGTAATCTTTTTATTTACAATTCAGTTATAAATAGAACTATTTTAATTAGAGTAAAGCCACATATGTGGTGGGTTCAAAAGCTAATATGTTATAAGCTTCTGTTTGGCATAACGATCATATTTAACACGAATATTTCGAACACCAGAAATTCAAGTTACTCTAGATATACAATAGCTAGAATATAGCGTAGTCTTAGCGGTTGCAGAAACGATTTAAAATTATAAATAATACATGAGAGTGTATGAAATATAAAAAACAACGTAAAGAGGCAAATAGGAAAGTGCTAATAGCAATTGACACAGTACTTCAATAAGGCACCGACAAAGCAATTTGAGAACTATAAAAAATTACTTTACGAATACTGCTCCATCCAGGACTAAATGCTCATTTCTATAATATTATATTGTGAGACAATAGGTTTTGTCCCAATCTTCACAATTCCTACCGATTGCACCAACTAAAAACTTCGGTCGATACATGGGATAATAAC
Organism: Agriotes lineatus; assembly: GCA_940337035.1. Lineage (NCBI taxonomy): Eukaryota > Metazoa > Arthropoda > Insecta > Coleoptera > Elateridae > Agriotes > Agriotes lineatus. Next base: position 58,091 of record CALNHX010004841.1, on the reverse strand, counting down.
AGGGAATCAAATTGGTAGATATACGGTATTTTTGAAGTATGTCTTAGCCTTTACGTAGCGGCAACAGCTTCAAATTATACGTAATACACTAATAGTATATAAAATACAAAAAATAATGTAAAACAGAAAATAAATTTAAAGAAAAACTGTAACCTAGTTGCAGTAAACCATCGACAGATGAGTTAAGTAACAATGCAAACATATTTTATGAACATAAATTAACAATATATTTTTACTTAAAATACACGCGATCTAATAAAACGGCATCCTAGCTCTAGTGCCCCCCCCCCCCCCGCTATTGTTCATGTATTGTGATTATATTTGAAACAAAGCAATAATAAATATACCGAATCTGGATCACTACCACTGCCTGGTCTAATTCGTTTTTTTTCGTAGTGTACAAAACAATTATTCAATTACATTGGTCATTTTTCTTGGAAAATGTTCACTTTTTATAAAATTTTGTTAGTGGAAAACATGCTTTATTACAACTGTTACAAATCCAACCGATCGCCTCCAGTTAAATACTTCCAAATTTAGGTGAAAATATGCGAAGATTGTTAAAATGATTGTCAATGATTTAAAAAAAATCCAGCCACACTGCATTTTATTTCCTTCAAAGGCAGCAATAAAATAACAATTTCAAAAACATTCGTGTACTCGGTCAGTATCAATCGTTTCCGAGAAGGATAATCGCATCGCCACCAATCCTACCACCTGCGCCAATTAATTGCTTTGATTTAATATCTTTTACAATATTTATTAGTAATAAATTAGAGAAAGGGGATACTCAAGCGAACAAGATGCTTGTCTCTCAGGCGGACAGAATGGGTTCGATTCCCAGTAACTAAACAGGGATTTTAAATATTGTAGCTTAATTACATATATAGAAGATTATTATTACCATTTTCCAAGTATTATAAGCTGCACCATAGTACTAAAATCTGGTCAGAAGTAGGAAAACGTACAAAAAATCTGGTTGAAGTAGTTTCTGACAGGCAACAATTAAAAAAATTTAAAAGCCACACAAAGGTTCATTACAGAAACTCGTTTTTCATGCAATGATAAAAGGCAATTTTGAATGACAGGATTAAAAAGTAGACTTAGACGGCCAATAAAAACATTTTAAAGTAACCGCAAACAAAATTAATCGCTCATTTCAAAAGCGTTTGAAATGTTAAATATTGGAAGTTTCCCAATCTATAAAATCGCTCGAACAATGTTCTGGGTTAAACGGTAGCTACAAATATCAAGGTCGCCATAATTTATTTAAATTCCAGGCTCACGGTGACAATGTGTTAAATAACAGATCAGTAAAACATCTCCCACACGACGCGTCGTATAAAAAGGCACGAATTTCTAATTTGTGTCCCTTTCGGACGTTTATGACTCAAATCCTTTCCCACAAACTAAACGCCATACCAACAGCTTTGTAACCGTGAAAAACGCAGCAAACCATTCGCAGTGAACTCTCATAATCTTTTCTTCAGCATAATTTGCAGGTAAACTCAATCCACAGACCATAAAATCGAAAACTGAAAGTTGCGCGTGTTGTCGCTCCAATTACAGCTCATGCACGCATTGGTGGCTTGTTAAATCAAGCCAACGCTTATCGCGCAGATTCATAAATCTTGAATCCGTCCCAGCTGAGCAAGCCAGCAAATTATAATATTTTTCTGAACGAACACACTTCGGAACAAATCAGTCGAAGCTGCTGAGATAGTACTAGCAATTATGTTAAATTGGTGTTGTAACTAATTGAGTAAGTCCCTTATTCGCTAGAATTGGCACCATCAAACTTTGTTGTTTTTTATAAGTTTTGAAGAACTAAAGGCTTGGCAAATGTAACCGTCACTGATGTAATTAGAAATAAATGTCACCCCCTCCTTTCAAAGGCACAGTTTTGCCGTTGGGAAGAAGATGTTGTATCGCATAATTGATTTTTTAAATGTTGTAAACTGTTAGTAAATAATAAATTCAAAGAGTTAACAATAAATAAGTATGTTGTAAACAACAACTGCATATAGGAGAAACAACGTATTAGCGTTTTTTGTAACTGTACACGACTGCCCCTGCTTTGGAATTAAAATATGTTTCTCAACAAATCGTAAAAAAGGGCAGCAGCACTGCACTGATACAAAAGATATGGAGTGGACGTTAAATGGCCAAGAACACCATTACTAGTCATAGAACAGGGAAGAAAATGTACCATGTTACCTAATTTCCAAAATTATTAACATTTGTCCTAGCAGTTGCCCAATCATGTTGAAAAAAAATGTTGGCTTCTCCATGGTGATCTGAAAGATGTCGCAGGCAATTTGAGTAACTTTTCATTAGAAAACAAACTCTTTGCAGCATCTGGTCAATAGGCTAATTTTATCCGTCATCCAAATCTGATTAAGAAGCAATTTGATCTGCTATCTCCTCAATCTAGTGTTTCAAATTATAGAACATGGGCTTCATCTGATTTCCTCGTCTTACAAAAACTATTTAATGAAGAACTATTTATATGTACAATCAGGTTGACCTTATTCCAACCGTGTCCAATCGTATAATTCTGCTGGTAACATTGGCTTATCCATAGTCAGCTGGAAGATGTAAGCAAGTTGAGTAACTATTCGTCAGAAGATGAACCTTATGCAGCAGCATCTGATGATTGATTTTATATGACATGAAAACCTGATGTAGAAGCATTGCTATCTCCTCAACCTAGTGTTGAAATGACGAGTTACCGAAAGGACGAACAGAAGCCCGTATCGCATATATTTTTAAAAGAAATGACAGAAAAGTAACAAAAAGCGAAATTGGAGATGATAAAATAAGATATACAGCATCGGGTAATTTGTAAATCAAACCTATATATTATACCAAACGACAGAGGGAAATATGGCAAAATAAAGAGGTTCGTCTGATTTGTGACGGAAGATTAGAAAAAACTGCAAAATTGGAGATAATAAGTCGGGGTCTATAACATTAAGAAGGTCATTTGTAAGTCAAATCTATATATTACATCAAATGACAGAAGCTAAAATGACGAAAGGCTTTTAGACATATAAAGAAAGTGGGTGTCGCAAAAGTAAAAAAAAGAGCGAAATTGAAGATGATAAGGCAAGATCTATAGTATCAAAAATGTAGTTTCTAAATCAAACCTATATATTACACCAAATGACATATAGGAGAAAATGGCGAAACGGAGAGGTCCACATAGCCTTTAGTAATATACATACAGTAAATGTACAACGAAAAAGTAGCAAACGTAGCAAAATTCAAAATAACAAAGCAAGATCTACAGAATCAGAAAGATAATTTGCAAATTATGTATTACATCAAATAAGAGAAGTTAAATGACAAAACAGAGAAGTCCATCTGTCTTTATAAACATAAATAAAATATTTAATGGAAAATTAGGGAAAAGGACAAAATTAAAAATGAATAAAGGAGGATCTGTAGCACCAGGAAGGTCACTTGTAAATCAATTCAAGCATGACAGAGAAGCAAATGGCAAAACAGAGAGGCGAATCTGACTAGATATAAGAGAAGTACCTATGTGACGGAATAGTAATAGCAAAAAGAGCGAAATTGGAGATGATAGTTAAAGCAGGGTCATTTCTAACACAAATTTATATTTTAGACCAAATTACAAAGGAAAAAATGGCAAAGCAGAGAAGTCCATCTGCTTTTTATAGGCATGAATCCAAAATCCATAGCATAAAAAATGCCAAAACAAGAGGTTCGTCTGGCTTTTACATACATAAAGAAAATGTGCGAAGCAAAAGACAGAAAAAGAGCGAAATTGGGATACTATAGCAGGAGCTAATTTAAAACAAAAAAACAAATAACAGGAAAAAAATGGCGAAACAGAGACGTTCGTCTGTCTTTTGGAGACATAAAAAAGTGTGTGATAAAACACTAGCAAAAGGGGCATAATTAGATATGATAAAGCTCAATATATGATCAGAAAGGTAAATCAGATCAGTGATTTAAACCAAATGGCGCAAGATAAAATAACATCTGGTTTTTATAGACATAAAGAAAATGAGTACCGAGAAAGTAGCTAAAAGGAAAAATTAGAGATGATAAAAAATATGTAGTATTAAGAAAAAATGTCTAGATCAACTCTGTATACAATACCAAATATCAGACGAGAAAAGGGTGAGGCAGCGAGGTCCATCTGGCTTTTATTGGAAAAATATACGACAAAGAAATAGCAGAAACGGCAAAATTGGAGATGACAGAGTAATATCTATAAATAGGTAATTTGCATCGCAAATCTATATTTTACACCATATAAACCGAAAATAGCTACACAGGAAATCCATCTGATTTTTAAAGACATAAAAATAATGTGTGACGAGCAAGTAGCATAAAAGGCGAAATTAGATATGATAGAGAAGGATCTATAGCATCAGGATAGTAACTCATAAATCAAGTCTAAACATTACGAAAAATGATACAGGAGCAAATAGTAAATCAGAAAAGTCTATCTGGATTTTATAGATATAATGAAACTGTAATACCGAAAAGTAGTAGCAAAAGAGGCGCACTTGGATGAGTAAGCAATATTGAAGTGCATAAATGACACAGGAATAGACATAAAGAAATGTATGTGGAGAAAGTAGCAAAAGGGGCTAAACTGGGGATCATTTGTATAAATAAAATTTGTAGGTATACTCCAAACAGCAGAAGAAAAAATGTTGAAACAGAGCGCTCTATCTGGCTTTTCATTCGCTTAAAGAATATACGTGACGGAAAAATAGCAAAAGGGTTCAATTGCAGATGATAACATAGGATCTATCGCATTAAGAAGGTCATTTGTTAATCAAATCTGTGTATTACACCAAGTAATACAGATAGAACGAATGTGCTTGACGAAAAAGTAGCAAAAAGGGCTAAATTGAAGATGATATAGCAGCACGAAGCTCATTTGTAAATAAAATTTGTGTATTACACAAAGTAACAGAGGCGGCAAATGGCGACACAGATAGAAATAATGTTTATTACGGAACAGTAACAAAAGAGGTGAAATTAAAGATGATAAAGAAGGATCTATAGTATTAACGTCACTCTTAAATCAAATCTATATACTACAACCAATGACAGAGGCGAAAATGACGAAACAGGTCCACATATTTTAGTGACATGTAGAATGTGTAGATAGAAAGTTGCAAAACTGCAAAATCAGAAATACAGCAAGATCTGTATCATCAGAAAGATAATTTTCAAATTAAATCTAGATATTACAATCAAATGATAGACGATAAATGACGAAAAAAGCGGTCTATCTGGCCATTAGAGACATAAAAAAGATGTATAATGAAAAAATAGCAACAGAGCAAAATTGGAGATGATAAAGCAGGATCTGTAATATTAAGAATGTAATTTTAAGTCAAATTTATGTATTACACCTAATAACAGAGGAGAAAATAACAAAACAGAGAGGTCCATCTGGCTTTCATAGACATAGAGACCGTGTGTGATGGCAAAGCAGTGGCAAAGAGGCGCAATTGGAGATGATAAAACATGATCTTTAGCAAAAGGAGGGTCCCTTATAAATTAAATCTATACATTACACCAAATGAAAAGAGAAAAATGTTAATCGGAGAAGTCCACCTGGCTTTTATATGCATAAAAAGAGATAGGTTTATTCGGCATTTGGAAACAAAGAATGTCGGTAACGGAAAAGTAACAAAAAGGGGAGAATGAAGATGATAAAGCAGAATCTACAACATCGAAAGGGTCATTTATAAATCAAGTCTACATCTTACACAAAATTACAGTGCAGTAGACGGCGAAACAGAGAGATTCATCTAGCATTTCTAGACACAAGGAGTGTGTGACGGAAAATTTGCAAAAAGGATGAAATTGAATGAGAAAGTAGGATCTATAGCTGAAGGGAGCTCATTTGTAAATCATATGTATATTGTGATACTCTTAATGGCTTTATACAATTAAACTACTTCAAATTATAAATCGGCTCTAATTAATTTCCGCTATGACACCGCTATGACTCTATCTCAGGGTTATGTCGCTACATCCAAAATTAATTACTACTAATTTGCTGCTATTAGTTATTCAAAGTCTGATTAAACATTTAATTGTAAGCACTCTGTATGCCGCTATTTAAGTGATGGGAATTAACAGGTGTGATATTTCTAACTGATCCAAACGTACAAAATTAGTCAAAATGGTTGCCTAACCTAGAAAATACATAAACAGCTCCGAATTTTAATTAAATCGTTGATGTTCACGCAATTAACGTTGTTGCTATGCAATAATAATCGAACGTAAGTATTCCGCGCCATAAAACAAAACACTACTGACGCCGCCAACCGGAGGTGACGCTCAAAGGGACGTCAATCGGTGCACACATGAATATAGGGCTACCTGTCCCGAGCTGGACCTCCCACGATGCTCTGGACAAGCCGTAGTTGCCGGCCTGCAGTTAAAGGGACAAATCTGCGCTCAAACCCACCTGATGATCAGCTGCCACTCTTGAAGACCTTACGAATCGCTGTCACCGAAGCTGGGGGCCTTAATGTAGGGCTCCGCTGCACCACACGTACGGTGCTTGCTTATACACTTGTACACAAACTTATAAAACTGGCTGGACCTTCGTAGAATAACATACAAATACCATGGCTTCTACTGGACTAAATCGACACCTCGTATTTACCTGTGCGGAAGCCCGATTCAAGGGAAAACTTCCACAAATAGCCCAGGACACAACCTTTCAATAAAACACTACTTTTCATTAACTTGGGTATTTAATATCACATAGAAATAACTTATTTTTGGAGGAGATTGGCAAAACACTAAACCTCTGGAGGAAGCCATCCCAATTGTTTTGTTTAAAGTTTATGTTTTTTGTTCCATTAAATGCCAAGCCTGCTCTGATTTTAATTTGTTTTTAAACAAAGATAAAGCTATTCTAAAAACATGATACTATCAATTATTTTCAAGGCCTACGCTATTTTATAACAATTTAAAATTTAAAATTATTACATTTACTGGACATTCTTATAATAAATACCAAACTCTAGATATTGACACCAAATGACATAGGAGAAACTGGCAAAACAGTGAGGTTTATCTGACATTTATAGATGCAAAGAACATATATAAGGCAAAAGTAGTAGGGAAAAGAGCGGCGTTGCACTCTATGTTGAAAAGAACAAAATGTTTTCGTTGCAAATCCGCCCAATATTACGCCATCACCGTTTAAAGTATTGTCAAGACAGGTGCAGGAGTCATAGAGGAACAAGCGAAGAAGTGGTTGTCAAAAATGAACGTATCTCATTTACATCATAAGCTTTGCGAAGGACCAAGTTGTCATTGCATAAGGCGAAGAAGATGACCATTATAATTTTGCTTCAATTATATTTTACATATTTTATGACTATAGATTTATATGTGTATATTTACAAGTTTAGATAGGGCAAAAATTAAATTAAATTAAACAAATATCAATAAAACAGAATATTCAACAACGAACTATGGTGATGCAATGGTTATTTCGAAGAAGAGATTAGAAACAGTCTTAAACACATCAGAACTTGCATCAAGAGACAATAGACACATGGCAATAGAGAAATCTGCATTGAAGTATATCGAAGCAATTAAAAGCTGATGGCCATGCGTATTTTATAGGTCATTTTGTTTCCCCTTCTAAAGTAATTGATGGTGAAATTACATTGTTGAAATTACAACCCGCTCCTATTACATCGCATAACTATGTCATCTAGGTATATTTCTCTGGGAGGATAGTGAGCTTTAGTTCGATTAGAGGTCCCACACCCCATTGTTTCCACACAAGAGTTGTTTACCAGCCGCCACTACTTATACAGGGCGTCGCTCGGCGCTGGCCATGTAAACAAAGTTGTTCAGCTACGGTAGTCGCGGAGCGAAGGCAGTGTGACACTAAAAAATACACAAGTGTAGCCAGCCCAACAATGGGGCCCATAAATCATAGCCGTAACCTTCAGAGAGGTTCGGCGAGCCCGTCCGATAACGCAGCGCCTGTGTTACCGACACGGCTACCGTGGATTACCACCTTAATCCGAATTTATTGGAATTCGTTCGTTGCCCATTTCGGCTCCGCCGCTTGCGTTAGTTAATGCCGTTTGTTCCTGCGGGGCGACATTTTTGTTCTCGCCTGCCCGAGGGGCGTTTGTTTACAAATGCGTGGCCGATGAACTGGGAAAATCGGCTTCCTGTCGGGGAAGCCGCCGGAAAGATGTGGTATCGGTGCCTGATAAACGGATTAAAGTCTCGTCTTAATCTCCCTAGATTTCTTTGTATGACGAGCTGAATCAATCAGGTGGTTACTGATACGATATTAATAGCTTTCTAACATCCGGCAATTGCTGCAGGAAGCAATGGACACACATTTTTTTATTTAAATTTACTAGTTAAAAGAGATAGGAAATAGTAATTTTAAAGGGATATCATAAATATAGTTTCCACAAGTATTTCGGTTAATGACTATGGTGTAATCGTAAACCGAACAAGTAAGAGTAATAAAAAATGTCTTCCCAATCCATGTCTTTGTTCATTTATCGGTCTCTCATCACCTGTCGCATTCCCTTATTTAATGATTTATCAATCAACAGACATCTGAGCCATCGTACATATTACATTTGCGATATAGTTATGTAAAAGCCACTTCTTCTTCTTCATTGACATGTGGCAGAAGCTACATAGATGGATACATCCAGCTATTTCCAATTATGCTTCTTCAGATGAAGAACATTCTTCCATTATTTCGAAGGTCTACCCTGCGTTCTTTCCTTTATCGGTCTATCGTTATTTGCCTTTTTTACTAATCTTCTATCTTCAATTCCATCATTGTGTTTACTTAGTCCTCTATTTTTTCTTTGTATAGTCTTTCGAACATTTCGATTCTTACTTTTTCTATCTTTGTTAACAGTGGCACTCCTTCCTATGGTGTGTCCATATCCACTGCTGCAGTTCTGCGTCTTATTTATCTTTAGTGATCAGAATTCTGGTTCAACCATTGTCTAATCCATATACGTTTTTATTGTTTTTACTATTGTTCTTATCCCAGCAAATTGAGTTAAGTGCTTCTACTATCTTACACGCGCTATGTATTATTTATTGTTGTTCTTGTAGCTAGACACGTACCTATTTCATACTTGGAATTTTGCAGTGAAATTCACAACAAGGTATTTTGGCTTTTCTAGATTGACGTTTAAACCTAAATTCCATACGATACGAATTTTGAGCTATCAGAGCTTGCTCATCGACGAAACTGACTTCTTTCCAATTTCGTAGTGCTATTACTATAGAAGTTATCCAGGTCCACACATGGAAAGCGATTACGAATTTGTCATAACGAAACGAAAGCTTAACCGAAAGTAAATAGGAAAAAAAGAAAATAGGAAATAAGAGCTATAAGGAAAAAAAGTATACCACTATAAATTGGATGGAAAGTGAAATTGCAAATAAATCAAATTCAACTGACAACATCGAAAAACTCTGGAAAGGGAATGTAAAGGAATAAAAATAGGAACCAAATAAATAATTGGAACAAAGCAATATCAGAGTAGAATGTGATGGATTGCAAAAGACATAACTGATCTGATAGAAGAACGGAGAACATACAAGGATTCACAAGAGATTCTACAGAGACACGGGAATTACGAATAGATTTAAGAGAAAATCTAGGAAAGCGAAAGGTAAATTCATAACAGGACAAATAAAGCTGTAAAAACAATAGACAAATAAATAAAACGAACCTTTTTCAACACAAAATCGTTACTAACGTTACAAGAAGATAGGAAAAGTAGATAAGGAAGTAGAAAAGTCAGCGAAAATAGTCTTTGTACGTGCATCCACTTCACTATGAGAATATGGAATAAACCAAAAAAAAATGTGATACTGAATTTAGAAAGAAATAGAACAGATTGAATAAATGTTTCATTAAAATGTCATATATGCAAAAATGGTGATCAGAATAAATACGTTTGCGTATTTTATATGTTTCAAAACAGAGGCGAAGTACTTCTAAAAAATGTAAGAGATCTTTACTTTTATAACATGTAAAGATAAACTACATCATAACTACCTAATACAAAACACTTGGATGGTTTGACAAAAAAAATGAGACGATAGAATTTGGAGATTAACACCATGCAATAGAAACAGAAAGTCACCTTCAACTGTAAGTCACCCAAAACGAACGTAAAAGAGTTATTAAATAAATAATATGCACGGTCTTATTGCAAAAATAAAAGGATTTTACTAAATGAGAGCGCCCGGAATCGATTCAGAGCAGTAAAAATCATAGTTGAAAATGCATTACCTATAAGTCAAAAACTATTTAATAAAATAATCTGCAGATTTCGTTGTACGACAAGGATTCACCGAAGAAACAGAATTATAGATATGGTACTTATTTATAGCACCAAAAAAACTCTTTGTTCCAATCACCGAATAAAATGCGGGCAAGGAAACTAATTTACTATTGATAAATAGAAAGATATAGCATAAATGCGGAAAATTCACCAAACAAGTTTATTTGGTTACAAATTATGATTTTTTTCAGCCTATAAGGTGCAGTCCAACAGTCGGTGGACACGAATGCACGGCTACTTCAGTATTTAAACATAAATTATTGGATATAACATGGCGGATATCGGAGGTTACTCAAAAAGAGGCCTAAAATCTATGCCATAAAACGTCAGACCATATGAAGATAGAGCGATAACAGTTACGTACTTGAGATGTTGGGTGGCCAACAAGTGGTTTTACTTTCAAAATACATAGCAGAAAGTGATATTAACTAATGTCCATAGATTCTTAAGGAGTACAATACAGACGAAGCTGTAAAACCATAAGCAGCCGAATACAATAACTGAAACGAGCCTGCGTCAGCCCAAAACTGTTACCAATGCCATATAACATTTTAATAAAACAAGAAGGTAGGAAATGCAGCTCTATACGCATGTGAAACGTGAACGATCAGCAACCCAGACAAAAAAAAACAAATCATCTGAAATGTGGTGTTACAGAATGGCTATCAAGCTGAATCGAAAGAATGGCCAACGAATAAATGTTACTAAGCGTGAGCGAAACCAAAACCATCTTGAGACAACTAGAGAAAGAAGACATCAATTTGTAGAACGCTTACTTAAGAGAGACGGTATACTAAAAGTAATAATAGAAGGGAAAACAAACGGTGAGAACCCAAGAGAACGGCGCGCGGAGCGGTTAAAGTACATCAAACAAATTATAGTAGATATTGAATATACCGACTGAAGAAAAATTAAAAGCAAGGCGCAAATCCGAGCCGAATGGATTGTTGCGAAAAGTGAAGATTCGGATCATAAGTTTAATCAAATCTTCGTCGATATATCCAGAACGGAGTGACTTACCACTCTTTAGTCCTCTAACACATTTCGTCACGCTTCACACTTCCTCTATTGTTATCGGTGTAGCTTCGTAATCATCTTCCCCATTAATTGTATTACTTGGGAAGTTTTCACATGTCTCAGTAAGGATTCGTAATAGGTATCGTTCCAAGTTGTCGGCATTAATTAATGAAAAATTAAAGATATAAGCCAAGTTGTGTTTTATATGTGTGGTAGATTTCAGCATATTGTCGTCTAGAATTATAAATGTGCGCTAAGCCGACCCTGCAGTATTCTATAGCACCACTAGTACAGATTATTAGCTCGTCGCTGTGTGAAGCGAGGAAGTGTGTTCTGCCTAGAAATGTGAATTAAAAGCGGTCTAAAATGGCCTTGCAGCCAATAATTTGTACATACTAGTAAAAGTGCAGCGAATAAGCGTTTGTAAATACGCAAACGCAATTTACGTAGTATACACGTAAGTACACCATTTGTGCCGTATTTAAAGGTACAATCAAAGCGTACGTTAGGTGACGTCAATTTACGCTACACTAAAGGGGCATGTACAGAGTTCAAGTACCCTTTGACGTCAAATGAGTGTGAGTCAACAGTTAGCTGCAATTAGGGCTTCACGGAGCAGTTGTGAGAATTCCAAGCATCACACCATTTAGGATCGGGTGACGCATCTAAATACGTGCCGTTTTCAAGAGTACAGATCAGGTTTGAGGCCTACTTCCAGGTTCAATGTTTTAAATGTAAAAGCTATAAAAAGCTCTCGGGCGATGTGAGAATCGCGCTTAAGAAATGTGTTTACGTACGCGAATTGTGTCTAACTGAATATAGGAAAAACGACTAGGGTCAGCATTAAGCCAGGACGATGTTAAGACATTTATTTTACTTAGTCTTTAAAGACAATTATATTAACGCTATTTTTGATTAGGTTTTGTATATGTGTTGTGTACTTACAGGGAAGAACATCGAGCTCTATTGCGCGTAGGTTTTATAGGAGTTGATCCTATTTTCTTTAACTTTAGTTGGTATTTTTATGTTTCTATTTGTGTTCAAAAGGCAGTATTGGTGTAAGCCCGACAACACTACAGTGGGAACCGTATTCCTGTTTTAGCAAATAATGATCTTTCATAAGTCAGTAACTAAGGTATTAATATGGTTTGCTATATACCTAGCAAGGTAAAAACCAAAAGCAAATAATTGTTTAAATATCTTGTTCAAATTTAAAGAAACATGTGGAGGCATTCCTAGAAAAAATACCTATAACACAGAATGAAGTTATGGATTGACACTATTGTTGATCAGCAAAGTTTTTAAATGTGGTAAATTTAAATCAGGAAACTCTATTAAGTACCAGGTAGTAATAAGCAACAATACTGATCAGTTGCATTATTATCAGAAACAGTTTTAACTTATAACATATTCTTACGACATTTTAACATATGACGTTATTACAACAAACGCTTTTACCTAATTGTATTGTACTTCATTCTCTATCTTGTGTGCATTGTAGAACAATATCTTATAACTTATAACTCATCTGTCATTCCGTATCTTGTCGTAAGTCACTTTGAAAAGTTTCGTCCTGATTCATATAAAACTTTATACATTTTATGGTCGATTTAGTAGAGTGTATTGTGATAGTCTCTGGAAATAGAACACCGAACAGTGGCTACATTCTTGACTAAGAAAGTTGTATATTTTACTGAAATAAGTAAAACTTGAAAACACATAATAGAAATAGCCAATAGACAAATGCATTTAAGCGTGACAGAGCAAGGGACGGAACTTAATACTGCATGATATTTTGCGTATGAATAAGGCTTCACATTGATGGGTGCCTCGAATATTGACACCCTTGCACAAACAGCATCGTATGAACATTTGTCCTGAGCTTTTGGATCGTGCCGACGCTGACTGACAACTTTATTTACGGAATCGTAACTGTGAAAGAAAATTGGGTGCATCATTATGACCCTGCTACCAAACAAGCAATCGTGCAGTGGCGGCATTCCAACTCTCCGTCTTCAAGAAAGTTTGGAAAGAAGCTGTCGGCCGGCAAAGTGATGCTCTCGGTTTTTTGGAATTCTCGGCGTTTTTCTTATGGACTACCATCAACGGATGCGATTTTATAACCAATTCAAGATCAAATGCCATCGACGGCTGCATAAAGGAGTACTCCTACAGCACCACAATGCGTCGTCGCACAAATGCGTTGTGCCGACATCAAAAGCGGCTGAACTCGCACTCTCAGATTTTTTTTATTTAGGAAATTGTAAGATCACCTTCGTGCAACGCATCTCAGATACAATACAGCTTGAAAATTTAGGTGACTTCGTGGTTAGAAGCTCAAAGTGTGGACTTCTACAAGGAGGGTATTATGAAGCTAAAACATGGATGGGTCAAGTGTGTCGATTTGGCAGGAGACTACGTAGACAAGATGTGTTTAGAATTTCACAATTAAATTATTAATAGTTCTTCAACAACAGAAAAACGATAAATGTTGATATTTCTACAAATGAATTAATTGATGAGAGAAATAAGTAAGATTGATCTATCAAGCAGGGGTAGACGAAGCTATAAATAAACCAATTATACCAACCGTAAGTTTCCATTTTTCTATACAATTTCAAGAAGCTAATCTTGCCATCATGTAGCTCCCAAGCCCATAACTCCTTTAATAGTCATCGCTTAGAACATTTTCGCCACTTTAATAAATATTTAAAATCGGCATATGCTAATGCCAATTCTTTCTCCTAGTAACAAGTTCTGCCATTAATTTCTATGTAGATTTTTCATCTAACCGGACTTTTCCAGGTGCTGTTGAAAGGTATTTGCATACTAAGATGTTTTTAATGCAAAATGCGGAAGACTGAGATGTGCGCTAGGTAAAACATTCAATTTTGTGTTCTACATATGCATTTATTTATTAGATTATTGGATTAGGGCCGCTGCTGGTGGCTGAAGTGCGATGGTGCTTATTTGAGTGGGCTTGAAGCGTGTAAAATTTTAATCGGCTGCATTAATTTGGTCCGACATGCATTTTACTGCTAGCGAACTTGACGCATTTAAATTTATAATTAGTTTTGTCGCAAGCGACTCCATAATGAAGTTGCTTGTAAAAGTGTGTTGGTATTGATCTTACATATTCTAATAATTATTACACTGTTTTCATGCATTATTCATCTTAGCGAAAATAAATTAAGTTGGAATTAGATAGATACATCTAAATATTTCAAAACTGCACCCAAATTAAAAACCTGCATGGTTGCATTAAATCGTAGTATCCTAAGACACAAAATGCAAATAAAGACAATAGATAAAAAAACTGAAGCATCCAACGAAAAGAAGCAGCGAGGAAAATAGGGAAATCCTGAAAAATAGTTTTCTTACGTAACCACTTCAGTATGAAAAGACGTATAGTTAAAAATCCACTCGGTGAAAAACTGTTGATAACAATATATACGTTTAGATATTTTACATTTTATAAAAGGGAATAGGCGATCACTTTTATAACATGTAAATTTTAATTTTTATTTTAATTTTATTATCTCTACACTCTACAGGTAAAAACACCTTATAACAGAGATTACAAAAATATAAAGAAACATCTAGTATTGCGCTACTAAAAACATAATAGTAAATTACAAAAGGGAATAGATATTTAAATACACAAATTTATACAGTTCGAGTACCAGAAGACATACAAGAATCGAAACACCAGAAACAACCTGAAAACAAATAAACCAAAAAACCAGTTGGAGGTAACCAGGAGATAAATTACATTTAAACGAAGAGGAGAGAGGGTTTTCTTGAAAGAATAAAAGGGCTTGACTAAATAAGAGCGTTCGAAATCGATTCAGGGCAGTAAAAAATTCCTTAATTGGAAAAGCATTACTTAGTATTCAAAAACTATTGAATAACTAAAGTGACCTGTAAATACTATGATACGACGAGGCCTCGCCGAATAGACACTATTATACATAGGGTACTGTTTATCGCATTGAAAAAAGCTCTACCGAATGGAATGCAGTGAAATGTAGTGAAATTATTTTACAAATAGAACATAAATCCCGATAATACAACAAGCAATAGAAACTGGTAAGCAATTGAGAATTGTTACAAATTACAACGAATTTCAAATCTACAATAATTGTACTAGGCACTGGTGAAGGCCTTGACTACACGAAATACTGAATAAAATACTCTTAACCTGTAATCCCGATCACAAGTATCGAAAGGCAGGTTGCAATCTGCCACAAGGAATCCGTGCTACCAGGTGATATGGTTTTTTTAGCTTGGGACGTACAATCCAACAGACGGTGGACACAAATGTCCCCATCAGCATTTAAAGATTTGCCATAGATTGTCGGAGATAACTTGCACGATATTGGGGGCTAGTCAGAAAGAGGCCTAAAATGTATATGATAACAGTGGCATATCTAAGATTTTGTGTAGCCATAAGTGGTTTTATTTCCAAAATATTTTTAGCAGCAATCCACCAAACCATTATATGAAATATTCATCCGCCGATTACTGACGATTTTCAGAATAAATTCGCTTAGTGAATGTTGATCATCCATCACAATTGGTCTGAAAAATGCATCTTGCAACATCGGACGTAAACTGAAGACTCCAAAAGCTTCGAAAACTGGGAACCGGAATCAAAGCTCTACCTTGAAGTTACCTGCATCGAAATTTTGAAAAAAAAACTATTTGGCTGCAATCCTAACAGGTAGCCTATTGCAAAAGCAAAAATGGGCAAAAATGTCTTAGGACCGTTACAATAGATTAAAGTTTTTACATTAAATAAATACATTAAATGTAGAAAGAACAAAAATTACGATACATATTTAGAACTCTGCACACTTGAAAATATTTAGTAAAAAATGGAATATCTGAGGAGGTTGACGACGATAATGATATAAATAATGCAAAGAAAAACGTCTTATTTGAAACAGCTACATAAGTTACAGTGTTGCAGACATCGCGTGACCGGCTGGTAAAACGTTTGCGTTTGCAGTCAGCAGATACTGAGTTCGAACCTCATACTCCCATTAGTTACAGCGTACTCTCTCCGGCCACCATACCAACATCTTTGGTGGTTGTGGTCCCTGTAAAAGGGCAAGGAAAAAATATGAAAAATCATTTTCAAATTTACTAGGTCGTGACAAGAAGATAATGTCAATAACACACATGAACATTGAACAATTTACTTTTGGTATAAAAAGCGTGAATATATGTTCAATTCAGATGTTTTTAACCTGTAAATGGTTATTTGAAAAGTTACAAAAGTACAGAGAAGTGGAAATAGGTTTAACAGGAATGTAGCCACTTGTGTAGCATTTTACAAGGATATTTAGATGAAGAAAAGTTAAGATGGAACATGATATATTAGAAAGAGCTACGTTCAGAAATACAGTAGATTGTTATAACTTTAAAATTCGCCAGGTCTACAAAAAAAAACAATATAGGTACTGGGACGAAATCTACTTTTGGTAGAAGAAAAGGAAGCACACTGAATTAGATAATCCTCCAATCAAAATATTTTGAATCTCTAAATGATGTAAGTAGTGAAACGATATAAAAGTGCAAAGAAGAAGAACTTCCAAATAAGTCTGTGACTTTCGTCTTATTATTATCTTTAAGTAGGCTATACGTGTTTTTTGCCTATCCCTTTTCCCTTTTTCTTCAGCTGGATAGTTCTGTGTAACCCTTTTAACTAATGTGTTCTTCATTCTGTCTACCCTGATCGCTAAGGTTAGTATCGGCCTTACTGTTGTTTTATATCAAGTCTAACTTTATTTTATTATGTATTTATTTCTTTATACGAGATCTTTCAGGCATCCTGATATTCGCGATGCTTTGCATATCTTAACGTCTTTGTCGAAATTATTATTCCTTCCAATTTCAGTACCAATTGGATTTTACAACTTGTTCTATAACTCTACCCTCTAGCTCTAGTTTACATCTAATTGGTTTCTCAGTCTTTTCTGTCTCTGAGACGTCGCTGGTTAGACTGAATAACATAACGGTGTTGTTGCCGACCCCAAGCCTGGGTGAAGGAGGATGGGCAGCAATATACTTGTAGATGTAATATAATACTGCTCATAGAAACCAACTAACAACAATATTATAGTAAAGAAATATCTTTAGAAGTTTGCAATGATAATGATATGTACGTGATATATTTGAAACAACATCTAAGTTAAAAAATATAAGACAATATTGTCGAAATAAATCCGTCAAAAAATAAGGATGATATTTATTATAAATAGAAGAAAAGGAAAAAACTGGGCTACATATATCTTCAATTAAAATTAGTCGTTTCGATATATGAAAATATATTCTTAATTAATTTGCTTCAGTTTCGGCATCACTTGATGCTCGTGCTAGTTTGGTTGCATATTCAGCATTTTCTCCCTTTCCCAAAATTTTGGAGCCTTATCAGGCCAATTTTCGTCCATTTCCCTTGATGTCTTGTTGCAGAAAGGTTGCTGAGTGATTGACGTTTGTGATACGTACCAGTGATCTAGGTTTTTCTCTAGCATCCTTCTTTGAGAAAGCTTCCTTTTGATTCCGTTTTGGTTGGAATATTTGAATGACGTCCCGCTGAAGTAAATTTATAGAAATTTCTCAAATCACACATCGTTCTGGATTCACTTGCGTCAAGCACATGGTTACATTTCGGCAAAGCTGGAAGCCGAACATCAAAGAGGTATGCGTAAACTTCCCTTTTGTACAATTAATTTTAGTTCCCTTTCTCTCCCCATACGGCCAAACTCGACCCCTTTATGAACGCATGGTAGTCTTAGGTTTATTGCGACCTCCGTGCTTGGGACTCGTGTGCTAGAAGGCTCCAAACCTAAAGAGCTTGAGACCAATTCGCTCCTCCAAAAGTTATTCGAAGTCCCATACGATACCTGCATATCAACGATCTTAGCTCAGGCAACCTGTGGATTCCATGACGTCTTCGACAGGGCTTTCTACACGTCCACGAGCTGCTATGTAGCTGCCCAAGGTCTGTTTTATAATTGTTCGACCTCGCATCATAGGTGCCTTGAGTTTGACCTACAAATTCGAACCCCCTTGTGTACATTGTCCCAGAATGTGTATTAGGACTTTTAATGTGTTTGACACATACCAGATTATATCTTATTCGGCAAACATTAGGTTGCCTTCTTAAATTATTTGAGCTATTAGAAATTCACCCGTGTAGCACAGTTTAAATGTATACACATAACTTGGATGTGTCTCACATGCCATTGCACATTGCATAAGCCTCATTTAAATTTGGATTCACGTCATGTTAATGACCGAATAGTTCGGTTGAGTCGAACTAAGACAATCCCGTACTTGCAAGATATTTCAGTAATGAACCCGCTTTGCCTGACGTCTTGAAGTATTATTTATGAATTTCACATAGGTAGTTGACCACGCGACTTCCGCGTTATATAGCGCCCTATCTGAAACAAGATCTTGCGTCAGTAGGACCGTTTGAGTATAAATATGAATGTCAAGTAACAGTTTCTTGCATTTGAGGATTTGGGGTTACATTCAACCCGCTACCCTAAATTTAAATAGTAATAATTCTAGCCGCGGTTGTAGGCTTTGTCTAGTAGTTCTCCGGAAATGCAATTTTCTTAATAAAACATGTCAATTTGTACCTCTTGCGGCAATATTTATTGGTATTAAACATCTAGACCAGGCGTACTCAACCTGCGGCCCGCGGGCCGCATGCGGCCCGCCAAGCTTTTATGTGTGGCCCGAAACCCTCTTTATCAGGAACATAGTTTTGTAAACATCTGATAATGCAAGTTTTTAAAAGCTTGGGATGCGCGGTAATAATGTGCCAGTCACCAAGATAGGGTGGGCGACACCTAGTATTTTGGAAGAAATGAACAGTAATTGTAGCGATCTTCTTTTACATACCTCGGTGCCATGGCTAAGCAGAGTAAAAGTTCTGGATCGGTTTTTTTCTTTACCACAAGACATTATTTTGTTTTACAACAAAATAATAAAGTTTATAGTGAACTTGAAAATGGTTGATGATGGTGTCGTTTAGCTTTTCTATGCGACATCTATTACGAGAAAATACATAACCCAGTACTGCATAATTTTACAATTGTAGCAAAAACTAAACAAGATGGTATTGACATTTCCCGATAAAACTACACAATAATTTCAAATTGTTTAGTTGCCTGATCTAAAGAATGTAAGAGCAGATCTCAGGATTTAAGAAGCATTAAGAATTGTCTGTTGCTTGTAGAAAATCCCTGGCGCTTAGAAACATCAATTATTACACAACTAGCTGCATTGTGGTATGATTATGCAAAGCTATTTGACGAATTTATGGAGTTCGAAAACTATACGCATCTGGAAGTTATTTGTAAAGAAAAGAGAGAGGGAAAAGATTACGTGGAATTTTGGAAATTAATACCTGAAAAATACAAATCTGTACAAAAATGTGCCCATCTGCTGCTTACGTTATTTGCATCAACATATATTTGTGAACCATCTTATTCCAAAATGAAATATGCCAAGAACGTATCCAGAAATCGGTTTACTGATTCTCACCCTGTTGGCTTTTTTCTTAGCTTTACGTCGATCTTTCATATTTTACTTCAAAAATTGTTCCCTATATAAGTGTGCTTGGGGTCCGTCACTAGCTACAGTGAAGACGGCGTGTATCCTTTAGTAATGAAATGTCCAAATATCTGGGCGCCAACAAGTTTTATTACTCCCATGTACACTTATATAGGTGAAAAAAAAACGTATAACCTTCGCCATATATATACAGCACATATAGATTTATTGATCCTTCTGGTTCTGGTCTATTCTCGTTGCATAAAAGGGAACAATTGTCGACTTCAAATTTCTATCTAATCATAGTTCGTATTACAAAACGGGGTACCCCACAAGTTTACGTCAATTTGATTTTCTAACTACTATATTTGACCATAATTCTAACTCACAGTTATATAATAGCTAGTGTACAATTAAGGGGTTATAAACTGTTCTTACTTTTTGAGAATATGCGAAATATCACAAGTGTAACTTTACTTCACTTATCTGGTAATCGCAACGCTTGTGGAATCGAAGACTAGCCTCTCAGGAGTTTAATCAGCATGCCTCAACGTTCAAGAGGATGATCTGCTCACCTAACTTCTACTCTGACAGTCGCTAAACGTCAGCTGTCATTTGACTGCAAGCAATCGCCCGATCTCCGTAGTGAAATTCTTATGAAGAGATGTTCAAACTAATGCGTTTCTGTCGCCCCGAACTTGTTGCTATAATTTCCAATTACGAAAATAGAATCAGATAGTTCCAAAAACACTATACATACCCTGCAATAACAGGCAGAAACAATGCAGCGAATTCCGTGGTTCCCTAATCAGTCGACGACTTGGAACTATTTTTTCATTAGAAAATGGTACCCGTTCTCAAAATCTGCCTCAAGCACGCTTCGTTAGTATCCACATAATATTAACGAAGGACGAGAAATCCCGAGTTTACCACATTTTTACCACGAAACTCTTAATGCACAGCCAAGTTTTTCTCATGTCACCGATTCGAAAATAAAAATCTGTTATTATTTATCTCTTTCTTTTCTTAAAAACCCTTGCAACTCAGATATTAATTTTTATACGTTTCGACTGCGTTTTTCCAATTGAACGTCTATTCACGGCCATATATAATGTAAACTACTAACGTTAATACAATAGGATGGCGTATTGAGAGTAGCATGTAGTAATTATAACCCAGATTTGTCTAAAATAGTTAAAGTTTGTCTCAACATCAAAAATCACACATTTCTAAATAAACGCTTGGATACATTTACGGGTTGAGTTTCATTTTTTATATTATTATATTATGAGGTATGTGTACTATGTTGCGGCCCGCGTAACATAGCAAACATACGTATGTGGCCCGAGAAGAAAAAAGGTTGAGTATGGCTGATCTAGACAGTTATTGATTACTGATATAATTACGAAGACGATCCTTATTAATATTTATGCTACTGTGATTTGAAATGTGACATTTTAATCTGGTTTTGCCGTTATTGAAATTTGTTTATGTATGTACCGCCGAGCAAATTTGTTGAGATAAATAATATTGACTTGTTATCTAAGTTAGCAAATTTTATTTTTTCCCTTTTCCCATAATTTTCTTACAGCTAAATATTTGAGTCTTTTGTTTTATCCACGACCAGCTCCGGATGAGAAGTCGGTTGTCTTTGTTTGTCCCTTTTACAGTCAGGTTGACGGTAACAACTGTCTGTAGATGTTTACAAAGATGCTACTAGAAAACAAGTAAAAATAAAAAATACTCGACCAAATTTTGTTTGTAGAACAACCAAAAAAACTAATTCTGTGATAAAGCAAAAATGTATAAAACTTAAATAAGATTCCATTGAAAATTATCACTGCAACATGGTGAAATTTAGTAGTAAAAAAATCCTAAAACTATCCACATACCCCTCGTACATGCCACAGTCCTTACACTAAACACGTTTGCTGCCCATATCAGGCTTTGCCGATTTACCATGTAAATGCAGTGATTCCTGTAATGTAAAGCAGCAAAACAGTGCCAGGGTAATATAAAAACGATGTCTTAATGCGCCGATTCATTAAAATTCCTCTCGAAACAAAAATTTGCGTAGATTTCAACGTCCGGCCAGACCACGCGTTGCAAATCGGCTTCTGGTTATTCTGGTTCTGATTTTTGCCATATTGTGGCATTCGTCATTATTCAGAGCGAGTTGCCACTGCCTGCATCTAAAGAAATCAGGAAGCCCCGAAATATATGTTATTAATCAGTGATCAGGTGCCTCTAGTAGTTTTGTAAAACAAAATTTTTCGAACGGAATTGACGCAGCATCTGTTCGCATAACTAATGGGCCTAATTTGTCTCAGTCTAGAAGTTATTATTTTAATTAAGACACCTTATACCGTGTGTCCACAGGAGGACGCACCATTGGGATAACCTAATAGAATAGAAAGATCGGCTAATGCTGTGATCACCGGCACGCTAAAACGTTGTTTTCTGGCTTCTGACTTGCCACTGTATAAAACAATATTGTTATAAATGGTACAAGAAAAGGGACGGTGGTCACAGCACTGGTTGATATTTATATTCTATTAGCATTATCTTATCTCTATGGTGCGTACTCCTGTGGACACACGGTATACGTAGGACCTGTCCAGGACTCTCTCGTTACTTTTTAAGTGCTGACGTTGTTTCATTTTTTTTTTAATTCCAAGGAGGCATTCTAATGAAAATTCTGTGAAAAACTTGGTCAGCAATTTTCAACGGAAAAACTGGTTAGATGAAAAGAATGTCTGGTAGGCCAAAGAAGAAAGTACCTGCTTCATTTGGAACTGTTAAACAACGAATTGACAAGGCTTCAAAGACACCAATATTTTGATAACACGATCATTAGTTGGAATATTGCAACACCCTCGCTACTTGCTCTTGGGATACGACTGTCTCGAACTTTTTTTTTGATGAGCTATTTAAAAAAACACAATTTGAAGACCGTGTTGCAACTTATAACTAAAAAAATTGAAAGACATTAGCAACCCCCCCGAAATGATTTTAAATGTTTTTGAAGGATGAGAAGACGAGTTCAAGAGTGTTGGGATGAAGAAAGCAAACATTTCAACATTTGTTATGATGGTTCTGTTAGTCCAAATTAAAAGATCCCCGTTCCTAAAAATCATACTTCTTGTTGCTTTGATAAAACAGTGTTGAAGAAAGAACGACTTCAGAACGCGGTACTAATCTAACCATCTGGACGATCGACATGTAAACGTACTAAAGACGCAGGCCGGCAACCGCCTAATAAACATAATATGAAATATATGTTAGGTGACACTATCTAAATATTCTCCCAAACTAACTGATTCAACACCTTTGTACGGAGCCGCATTCCTCGTCGCTCAGACGGTGACCGTTCGCGCAGGGGCTTTTGTGCGCGCCGGCCCTAATCACGGCGCGTCACAGTCCCGCGCGCCGCCTCCTGCCCGACAAAATTATAATTAAGGTATTAATTATGTTAGCAATTTCCCCTAAACGCTATAATGTGGCGATAAAACTGCCGGGCAGCCGCCGCGACTAATTAACAACGCGGAAAAATTGAAGGAATTCACGAAATGTCCGAAAGAGACGTTTGAAACTATAATAACGTCAGCGGACTGTGAAAATATGGAACAAAAACGCCCCTCTCATTTATTTTTTTTAGAATTATTTGTTTCAGATATGTAACGTATACAGTATTAGGTTAAAGGAATGTGATATCTCTATATACTAGTCGCTTTCTATAGGTCTTTACACAATGTAATGTCTAGTTGATGTGATATAAAAGCCTCCGTTTGAATAAAAAAAGTGAAGTAATATAAAAATAGGGTAAGAAATGTTGTGTTACTTGTCAAAAGATCGTAAAATTACTTTAACACCGTTTTGATTGAACATTAATTAGTTCTGTTACACTCAGAACAATTAGCTGTTATATACAGGATGAGCAAAAAATATTTCAGTCCCGGGGGGTTGTGATAGAGGCTAGTTCCAACGGTCTAGGACGTTTAGGCGCGATTCTTTAGGCGCGCATCTTTAGGCGCGCACTTTTAGGCGCGAGCGCTTTAGACGCAGACGCTATTAGGCGCCTGAACGTTTAGGCGCCGCAACTTTAGGCGCGGGGACACTTAGGCGCCACATGAAAGAAATTCACATTATTCTTGATTTTAAAACTTGTTGTTAGGTAATTATTGCAGTAATTAATGTTGAACAAAAATTCAAACCTTCATAAACAATATGTATTTGGCGGTTTTACGAGCCTTCTTCAGTGTTAAAGTTTTACAAATTTACATATTTAATTTACATTGTATCGATTATGAAAAATGAGTTATTTACATTTTGTATATGGGTAGTTTAACGTGGTGGAATTATACACACCATATAATTTCACTACGTTAAACTATTCATATACAAAATGTAAATAACTTTTCGTTCATAATGGATAAAATGTAAATTCAATATGTAAATTTGTACAATTTTACACTGAACACTGAACACACTGAAGAAGGCTCGTAAAAAGCTGAATATATATTGTTTATGAATGTTTGAATTTTTCTTCAACATTAATGACTGCAATAATTACCTAACAAAAAAAATTAAAATCAAGAATAATGTAAATTTCTTTCATGTGGCGCCTAACTGTCCCCGCGCCTAATGTTGCGGCGCCTAAACGTCCAGGCGCCTAATAGCGTCCGCGTCTAAAAGCTTCGCGCCTAAAAGCTCGCGCCTAATAATGCGCGCCTAAAGGTGCGCGCCTAAACGTCCCTTTCCGTAGTTCCAAATATATGAATGTAGCTATGCTTATATTTACAAATGTCAAACTTAACATTTGATTTTTAAGTCACTTATAGTTCCACTCATAAATTAGGAACTATACTATACCCGTCCGGCAGAGCCGGATTAAAGGGGGGGCTAAGGGGGCTGCAGCCCCGGGCCACCGAATTTCGGGGGCCTCAAAAAGATTAGAAGGTTCTAATCTAGTGCGGTTTCTAATCATTTAGATCCCTTTGTACCCGTTGCATAAATGGGAATGGGGCCTCTAAAAAATTTAGCCCTGGGCCTCACATATCCTTAATCCGGCTCTGCCGTCCGGGACTGAAAGACTTTTTGATCGCCCGGTAGAGCAGACATGTCAAACTGAGGGTCCTCCGAGGCCATATTGGTACATTTGTGTTGTCATGAGGGCCGCGCACGACAACTAATTGAAGTCATTTAATAAAAATTATTGCAGAATTACCTAAATTACTCGCCATAATGTCTTTTGTGCTTGCAAAGGGCCGCACGCGGCCCGCGGGTCGCATGCATGCGTTAGATTGATACGGAAATCTCTAAACTACTTTATGTAGCTCTTATACTCCTTTCCAACCTTCTTTAATCCCCTTTTTTAATCGTAAAATTAGTTTAAAACCATTTTAAATGAACATTAGTTAGCTTTGTTATAGAAATTTTAGAACGCTTTCAATCGAAAGTGTTGCGCATTAATTGTAAACGCTTTCTGGTGCGTCGTGCTGAACGCGTTTTTTTTTAGGGACCTCCAGATGACATCAGTTGTGAGGAATATTTGCTGTTTTTCACCCCATTTTCTCCATTTCGCCCATTTTTAGCTTAGATTTTAATCCTTTTCTTAGTCCTACCACGCCTAAATTGATAGTTCAGCAAGGTTTCAAAACTTATTCCGTTGGTTTCGAATATTAGCGTCTATCAGCTTACTTACGTTCGTCGATATTTTTTAAATTTAGCTTTGGTCCCCGTCTGGATGACGCCATGTGCCCTTATCATATTTTTAATGAGTTCTCGACGCCAGAGAGGCGATTGTTTGGCTTACCGGTGTTTCCCCTTCGTAAGAGGAAAATTATGTTGAATAACTCAACATCATTCGCATGCTCCTATGAGGTGAAGAGAGTACGAAGTTAAGTAGTGCCTGCGCGTATTTTTCTGACTTGGAATTTCTGGCCGGAGTCATTCATTGCTGCTACCGTCTTAAGAAAATCGAGAACTATGTCGCCTTTTGAAGAAGATAAATTAACTGTGTGTTTTCATCGGCGGCTTACATTTGTCTCGTGTGTGTGCGTGCTGGCTTTTTAAATCTGAAGTTCCGTCGATCGGAGATAGCAATTATTGGTGTTTCGAGTAAGTGACTTTTCCTGCATTCTGTTTGAACTGCACGTTTTAATTGTTGAGGGCCGGTCTTGGGACTGTTGTTAAGCGTTTGTCGATACCGCTATAAGGCTTGGGGTTCCGCCTTATCGTGAAGTGGGCAGCTTCAAGTCACGTCGTTTGACGGATTTTCGTGAGAATCTCAGTACCAAGCTTATTGTGTATAACGAAGTTTCCGTTTACCGTTTCAAAACCTTGCCATGTCGCCACGGACTTCGAATTTACCCTCGATTGTGGATGATCCCAAGCCTATTTCGTCGACAGCTTCGCGTTGCTATTGTGCATCTTCTTTAAGGATCTTAGGACAGTTTGTTTGGGAGGCTACCATCTGCAGCTCTGCTGAACGTTGGATGCAGCTAATTAAGGTCGTTTTATGTACTAGATTTATAGTGCATAGTTTACCGTGCACGTAGTGTCCCGTCAAAGTGTCGGACAATTTTGCGTAATGTTGCCGTCATCGTAGCATTTATTGTTTGAACCATTGTAGTTGGCAATATGTCAAATTAATTAATTGCCGTCAGATTTTATGTTCCTGCTTAACTTAACGTTGTGACAATTGAAGTATGTATCGCATTGGAACCACGTTTATTTGTTTACCAGCAAGTATCATTGTTTATGAGTCAGCGCATTGAACATATAATGTTGCTACCGTTTGCAAGTCATTTCCTTCATTCGTTGTCAAATTTACCACTTTCAACTAGTTTACAAAGTTACGTAATATAACCTAACCCACACTAACCCATTGCGTTGCGATTATTTTTTATAAACCATTGTTGATTGACATTATTGTTAATACAATTCATTTTTATTTAACGATGTTGTTTATTTGTTGTTTACGAGATATGCATTCAAATTGGTATGTATATTCTTTTGTGAAAAAAGTTTAGAAAGCTGCACAAGAGTCTGCCGACCAAACACTATCAAGGTAGAAGTAGAAAGACGAGCCATTTTCTGCCACTTTCTGGATGAGTTTACCTGTATTTGGTTTAGTAAGAAAGTGGTGTCGCTAAACATTTAACATCTGTATTTCGTTTACCGAATCGTAGCCGTACTCTAAGGTCGCAAAGAATCCCCCTTTTCCACTTAGTTCTTTAGATTTAGCTTGTATGTTATTTGCCTAAAGCCAAAACAGGCATTGAGGCTTATTTGTTACAGAAGTATATTACTGAGCTCAATGTATTATACACCATTTGCTGAATGTATCTGTTCAGTTAAATAAATGGGGATGTGTAAAAAAATCAAAGTTAACTCTGTTGTTATCAAATTACGTAACTGTTATATAGATAAGTCAAACCTTAAAACTACTTTATTTTCCACATCTTCTTCTAATGCAACTTTTAACAGCTTGCTTTCCAACCTTTCCAATTTTTCTTCAGTAGATATGTTATAATCAGAACGATTACGGGATTGCTCAATGTAGATAAGTCAC
The DNA here is from genome assembly GCA_940337035.1 of Agriotes lineatus. Lineage (NCBI taxonomy): Eukaryota > Metazoa > Arthropoda > Insecta > Coleoptera > Elateridae > Agriotes > Agriotes lineatus. The sequence goes on along the minus strand of CALNHX010004841.1, from coordinate 30,551 downwards.
TCCCTAAAATTACTTAATTTCCCTATTTCGTCTTTTTCTACTTATATAACCCTTAACAGCTTTATTTCCTTCCTTTACAGGCTTACTTAATCTGCCTTTTCTAATCACAAAATTACTTTAAAACCATGTTCATTTACCATTGCAATCAGAACAAACCGTTACGTAGAGATACTCAATCATAAAACTATGTTATTTTACTCATTCGATCTTCTTCGATAAGCTATTGATAGCTTTCTTTCCAACCTTTCCAATCTTTCTTGTTATGCCTTATTTAATCATAAAATTTATTTAAAGGTGAATTAGTTCTGTTGCAATCAGGAGATGATCGAGTAACTTATATAGATACACAAAATCATAAAACTACTTTATTTATCTTATTCGATCTTCTCGTTATACAGCTCTTATACGTCTTTTTTGGATCCTCTTAACTTAAACAGATAACGAAGTCACGTAACGATTTGTGACTGACCTTTTTGTAATCTTTTTTCAACCACCTCTGATCACCAGGGTTTGATTTTCCCAAAAAACTGTTTCCCATTTAATGCTAACTTTTTGGAAATCACTGTAGATATGTAAAACCCTTAAACTACTTTATTGCCTTTCCAATATTTCTTGATATGTCTTTTGTAGTTGTAGAATTTCTTTAAAACAGTTTTAATCGAACAGTAATTAGTTTTTTTTTTCAATGAGAATGATTAAGTAATTGTTATATACAGGGTGTTATGGAAATCCATGCAATAATTTTAACCAGCGATAGAGCTCACCAAACCGAACAGCTTTTCTATTTATCGTTTTTCTTTCAATTACATATTTTTTCAATCATTTATACCCACTACATTTAACGAGCCGTTTAGCAGGCAAATGTAAATTAAAGGTAAACGATATAACTACACTAAAACTCCAGAACTTTTCCAGCACAAAAAGCATATGGTTAATAACTTACCTTTTTCACGTATAATAAGTTGCTTTAGTGAGCAGATGTTAACCAAAAGTTTTATCAGTACCTATGTAGTTGTTATTGGTTTACATATCAAAGAAATTCGTGCTTTGTGTCATTAAAAATGAAAATATTTGTTCCATAGACGGAAATGCATTTTAAATTTTAAATCAGTTTTGGATGTGGAAAAGTTGTTTTGTTTTAGCCAGTTAAAATATTTGCACTTATTTCAATAACGCCCTGTATATTACCGGTACCGGTTTTAAACATAAATACACGACTTACTGATGGGCATACATAGCAAAGTTATCACAAGCAAGCAACTTTAATCAGACTCCTATTTTACGCGTGAGCAACTCAGAGTTCAAAAGAAAACATTACACATAACATCAATTTCATTTCGTGAGTTCATTGAAGCTTATTATTTAGATTAAATAAGTGTCGAAAGCGAGAAAACTTTGTTTTTATAAATTAACCTTTTACTTCCCATTCTTACCAATTATTATGCTTGTAGAGCTCAACAATTACAATGAAATATTTTGAGAACTAAACTGGGGCCGCACTCATCTGGTGGATGCCTTCGCTGCCGCCGCATATGTTCAAAATGTCCGCTCTTGCAGGTCGTCCAAACGACCAGTTCCCGGATGAAACTGTTTAAATTATTTCAAAACAGGCCACACCAGCCATCCAACTTGTATATTAGACAGCAGAAACAACCAACAATGGTTTATTCTCACGTAACTAACAAAAGAATAAAAAACCAAGATACGTCACAAACAAAACAACTTAACCTAACATCTGAACCGGTCTCGGACAGAGATTTGGCGTTGGATTAAATTCGAGATCCTGGAAGTTCTAATTATACCCTCGTATAAACAATTGATTTGAAAGCCATGTATTGGTTGAATTTCAAGTAAGTATTGAGCAATTTTTAAGATACGTATTTTTTCTATAAACAAAGGAAAGTCGTAAATTGGAAAATATGCGTTAATTAATTACATAAAATTCTTAAATGTAATTGTAAAACTATGGTTTTCAGTGCATTTCGATATACAACGGTATCAAGTTTCACAACCGACCGTAACCGTCTCGTGTCAAAGCATTTTTAGAACGGCTAGGGCTGCGCCCTACGTTAATCTCAAAGGTACTTCCAGAAAAGTGTACCTAGGTAAACATTATCTACAAGGGGCAATTTTTCCACGAAGAACTGTGCCAACATCATATGTGCTACAACGTCCTGCATTCTTTGCTTGATATCGCGGAGCTCAACCACTGTACCAGTGCACCCAGGCCTTAAAGTCCATTCACACCTCCTTTCAACGTGTCTCTGAACTGCAGCTCCATACTTACAGCATTTCCACTGCCCGATCAAGCCTGCCGCAGCTCCTGTATGTGTACTAGTAGTCGTCATAAGTGCCATACTTAATTTTGTGTGTTTGTAGGCACTCAATTGAGGGCATAATGGCTGCTCCTTGGCTATCAGCTTGGACAGTTGAGGCCCAAAATCTTGAGTTGTCGACGATCGGATTTCAGCGGAGCTTGTACTAGCCCTGATTTCAGCTCCTGCGTGCAGTGATGGCCTCACAGTTGTTTCGAGTGCTCTGAGGGTGTCTTTTGTGGCAATGTGGCCCGATTTTATGCACTTTTCCACTCGTAATTATATATGTTATATATCTCGCACAAAACGTTGTTTAAACGTGTTATTTTTTGCTCTCTAGAACTAACATAGGTGTTCCTATTCGTCTTGCCAGCTCTTTGTGTGACAAAAATGGGATTTCAAGCATATTATAGCTTGGTATTGCCAAATATAAGAACAAATTCTTCCGGAAGTCATAAAAATGCCTCGAAACGCTACTGAATGCTATGTGGAATGCAATTTGCATGTATTTACCCTAAACTATTAGAGTTAAATGCTCACAAAGAACAAAAATTTTCTAAAATCTTACTCTCTAACTTATTCCCTAAATGTTACTATATACAATAATTTCATAAATCCTTCGCTAAGGAAATCTGTTTGTGTTGTGGAAATCCTTCGGCAAATGAACTTTGTTAGTAACTTAATTGTCTTTTATTGCATAAATGTGCAATGCAGAAGTGAATATCACTGCAATATATATTTTAAACCCTAAAACTATTTCAAGTTTCTCATTCAATCTTTGTCTCTTATATAGCTCTTAACAACAATTAATTATGTTGTAATCAAAACAATTAAGTGACTTTTATATAGATAAATCAAACTAAAACTACTCTATTGTCCTCAGTTGATTCTGTTTTCTTATATAGCTCAACATTTTCCTTTCTAACCTTACCAATCTTTCTTGATCCCCTTTTTTAATTGTAGAATTTCTTTAAAACCATTTTAGTTAGACATATTAATTAGTTCCGTAGTAATCAGAACAATTAAGTAACTGTTAGAGAATAAGAAAACGGAAACATTACTTTATTTTCCTCGTTCAATAATCTCCTCATATACCTCCTACCAGCTTCGTTTCCAAACTTTCCAGTCTTTCTTGACCCCTCTTTTTTAATTGCATCCTTTAAAACCATTCTAATTAAACAGTAACCGGTTTTGTTACAATCAAAACGATTAAATAACTGTTATATACCTCTCTCTCTCTGGTTGTCAAGCGTTTTGATTGGTTTGATTCAGCACTCTGGTCTTCCATGCTCTCCTATCTGCCGCTAGTCTTTTTAATTCGGTGTAACTATTACATTGTAGGTCCTTCATAATCTCTGTCATATATTTCATTCGTGGGCGTCCTATTGCGTTTTTCCCATCTACTTTTCCTTCGATTATTGTATTTAGAAGTCCCTCATGTCTTAAAATATGTCCTATTAATGTACTTCTTCTTTTTTGTATGGTCTTCATCAGAGTTCGTTCTTCATTTACTCTCTCCAACACTTCAAGATTTGTTATCCTGTCGGTCCACTTTATTTTCAGCATGCGTCTGTAGCACCATAGATCAAACGCTTCTAGCCTCCTTTTCTCCCTTGTGGCTATCGTCCAAGTTTCACATGCGTATAGTACGGTGCTCCAGACGTACGTTTTTAGTAGGTGTTTTCTTTTATCAATTGAAAGTTGGTTTGAGGTTAGTAGCTTCTTATATACCTACCAAACCCTAAAACTAATTTATTTTCCTTATTCAAGTTTCTATTTGTACAGCACTCAACAGCTTCCTCTCCAATCTGTCCAGTCTTTCGGCATTTTAATCACAAAATTCATTTTAAAACCGTTTTAGTTAAACAGTAGCTGGTTCTGTTGCAATCACAACTATTAAATAGATGTTATATAGATACCAAACCCTAAACGTACTCTATTTTCCTCATTCAACATTCTCCTTATACAGCCCTTTCCTTTTGAAACTTCCTATCTTCTTTGATCTATTCTTTTCTAACCGTAAAATTACTTTAAAACTATTTTAATTGAACAGTTCTTTTGCTATAAGAATAATGAAGTAAAGGTTATGTATATATCCAGATCAGAAATCTACTTTATTTTATTCCTTAAATCTTCTTCTGGTACAGCTCTTAATAGTTTCTTTCGGTGTCGTGCTCTCGGCAAGCGATTTCTATTCGATGCAGCAACAATGCAGCAGAAAGTAGAGGGCAGGTAGATAGAGGATTAATTACCACGTTAATCAGTACAGAAGCTAAATAATATAGAAGAGCTTACCCTTAGTTTATAAGCGGGCCTAAGCAAACGCACGTGACGCTTCTTGAAGCGTGCCCAGCTATTGTTTGTATAAACTAAAAACCCATCTTAAAATGCAAAAAGAAACGTCATATGCAAAGAACAAACAGTATTCAAACACAATACAAAATGTGCATACGTGTTAAAAAAGAAACAAGATAATGTATTTAACAATGGAAAACAAAACAGAGCATTTGATACAGCACATCCGCAAATTCATTTGTTTTTCTTGTAAATGTCCACAGAAAGGTTGCGAGTTTCAACTTTATTTTACAGGATGAAATATAATACCAGTGCAGACCGCCCAGACTTTTTCATATTGGCCTTTTTAGCTAACCGTGGACTTTTAGAATGAATGTGAGAATATTAGTTATACTATTCTTCGCCATTTTTGTATAAAACTGCATGAAACAATCGAAATCACCCAAGATAAGTAAACACACTCCGACTGGAACTGGATACAAGAACGTCTTTGCTGCATTGGCATTAATCGTCAATATTAAAACTTGCACCACATGTGCTATCGGCGCGACGGCTGCCTGTAGCCTCGGATTGCATTACATTACGGCAGCACATTTGTAAATATGACGATAGGCCCGCGAGTCTACGGCAGTCACAGCTGCAACAACGGCAGGCAGCCAGCTGCTTAGTGCATTTGATACGAGCGAGTGTATTGACACATAACTCATGTTATGTTGGCATACTTCTTTGATATTGTTTTACATGTTTTACGCAGTATCGAATAGCGATCTCCGGAAGATAGACGATAAAAAATAATAGTTTATATTATAGAATAGTTACTTTTTGCGACATAAAGGCTATTGGCGGGTAAGAGCTCGTAAGACCCTAAGAACAGGCGCAACTGATTTTTTAACATAAGTGTTGTTTCTCAGCCTTTGCCTTCTTCTCAGCTGTTTTTGCATTATTTTTCTCTTTTTTCGGGAGTACCTTTTCTGTTGTTTCTTTCGCCACCGTTTTTAGCTCAAATCTTGTGTTTAAAAGGGACCGTTTGACAGAATTAACTTTTACCTTTTCTCTTTTATATGCTGGGTTTATATGTTTATTGATATAATTACACAATTACAGTATTCATATACTAATAACGAACGGGTTCTATCGGTGTGTATATTCGACGCAATCAGGTGGGCGTAACGAAAATTTTTATTAAAAAGAAAATATCTACATTTATTAATTTTCTCTAGTTTCGTTTAATTGCTGTCATTCAAGTTTCAGATGATTTTATGCATGATTGGAGAATATTACACGTGTTGAATTCGGCAACTGGACCCGGAATTCATTTCAATACAATAAATTCTGTCGCGGCCGTAACGGTGAATCGCTTTTCGTGGCTTACGGTCGCTGCCTACTAGTTTTACAGTTTGGAGCTCTTTGGCTTGTTTTTACAATCGGAATCGCCATTAATAACCCGATAAGCTAATTGGATACGTGCATAAAAGGTTGCAGTAATTAAGGATGCGTGCTGGATAGTTCCAGAACGAGGAGGAAATTGCTTAATTAACGGTTGCCATCATTTGTCTTAATTTAACTGAGTTGGGCTGGCCTTGGCTGCCAAGGAGCGAATATGCCTAATTGGGTCGATCCCCAGGAGTTCGACTTGAAAAAACTGGCTGCTAACCGCGGTGGTTATGCCAAAATCGCGAGGACATTTCTTAACTTAAGGCAATCAATATCGCCACGGATGCAATGATAATAAGAGCTGTCAAATAAATATATCACATTTGATTAGAGGCTACTGTTGGAAGCTACTAATTAAGACATTACAAATAGTTATTTAAAACTCGGAATTGATAAAAACAAAGATCTAATATTGACATTTTTACTTGGATTTTATAATTGCTACAGGCTCAATTGGTTCTCTGCAGGTATAGTGCAACCAATATACGTATATATTGTGTGCATACAACAGGCTTCTACAACTTGAAAAAGGATACAGGGGCATTCTTTTGTAATACAGAGAAGAAGGTGACAACAGTTTGACCGAACGATAGTATTACAGTAAATTGATACTGTAAGTCGACGCGTCAAACTGTAACACTACACTTTAGACTGTTAATCGACATCTTAAAATGTACATTATTCAAAATCAAATCGGTTAGTGTCGAATTACATTCTAAAGCAGATACTAGTCGGTAATTGTGTAATTTTACATCTTATATTCTCATAGATTAAACCGTCATTTGACGTATTTCTAATCACCCTTCTCATTTAGACACATACATAATCTGAGATCTTAAAAAGGCGATTCTAATTTTTGAGGATTGTTAAAAGACTTTTTTAAAGATATATTTAACAGTTCAACTACTGAAATGGCATCAACAATTCGAGACGCAACACATGTAAGGTAAAAATTATTAAGCGATGGATAATGATCTAATTACAAACGTACAAAATACTTAAAAATGTTTTATGGTTTTATTTAGGCCTAGACAGCGTCGCCTCTATAGGTAAACATGTAGCCCCATATCCTCAATCAAACCGCCTAACTTGTAATATAGTGCAACTTGGTAGTTTCCAAAAGCTCAACCAGTTTCAAATATCAATTGTAATAACTAACTATTAAAAAGAAGCACTATCAGATATAGCTCAATTATGTACTTACCTTACAATAAATAAGATTTGACGTATCTCAAAAATCAATTTGGCATTTAGAATTATGTCATGTGATTATAGTTTTTTAAAGCCTCGACTAGTCAGTTTACAAGCAATGGGATTCCTGACTCCCAGCTGAATGAGTAAATTTTCAACTAACAACTTTCTTTTGTAATTAAAGACTGAATTACTTTTAAAATATAATAATTATTTGACGTTGTGAATCAAATACAAGTTTCAGGTACTTCACAAAATTAAATTCATACTTTCAGTTTGTTAGTAGCACATCGAAGTGTGATCTGACATTAATAGATATTGTCAAAATTAATTTAATCAAATGTTAAATATCCAAACTTGATTTAAATGAATATTCTAAAAAATAACCCAATCCCAAAATGTAAATTTAAAATTATAATGATTGAAAAACTTCTAGTACTCGAATCACTATTAAATTTAGAAAATTAATTCTTCTAAATTAATTTCTAAATATATTTACAATTATTTTAATGATTTGCCGCACCAAACTTGCTATATAACTTCTTTATATTTCATAAGAAATGGGCACTAACCTTCTGATTGTCTATCTTGTACCTGAATGTGCTATCCCAGCTTCTAACTGTATAAATTCTAATCAGCAAACACCTTCCTTGGTTGTTCACGACCAAATCAAAACTCGTTGTAGCTCTTTGAAATCTCTATTGTGTGGGCAGACAGTTCATCAGCATACCACAACACTCACTTTTCTCTTTTTACTGGCTTTGTAGTAAAATACCACGCTAAATGAAATCGAACAATCTTGAATAATATTTGTGACTTATAGTCAAATTTGATCGTAGAGAATACTATATTGCTACTACGTATCAAATCATCAATTATTATTCTTCACAATTAATGGGAATTTAACCCTTAACGTGACTATTTTTGTCGTAGATTATCAATTCAAGTTATTTTTCTTTACTACTTAGTAAAAACAACCCTGTGGTTGCCCTTTACAACACCACCAGTTAAAACATACAACTGTTACATCACATGATATACATTAGATATCTGGATATTAATTAAATTAAATTTATCATTCATACGGTATGCTGCATTACACAATACAATCGAACAAGTCGTGAATTTCTGCTACCTTGATGGTAACACATCTATTGTGGGTAACCTCAACAATTAAAGTTTCCAAAATACCTGAATGTTTGAAAGACAAACACATTGAAATAAGGGACCTACGATCTATACGAGATGTGCGTCTGAAAGATCGAGCCAGAAATGAAACATTAAGGGGTGGCTAGCAAATGGAAGACATAGTAGGATAGATAACAACACATCGACGTGACTGAAGATATCATATGGATGAAGCAGTCAGATAGAATGGCTAAGCTTGCAAAAACATATAAGCCCAACATAAGAAAGCGTCGGGAAAGACCACCTCCACTTTGGACCCCCACTTGTTAAACCACGACATGGAAAACAGGTCTAAGTCTTATTCAAAATGGAAGAAGAATCAACAGAAACCAAAGTCTCAACAATTACATGGATAGATGTAGTCGATATGATTTTTCATTGAGTTTAGATGTTACTTTGCCTGGAAAGACATACTCTAAATAAGTACAACGGTCTATAAACGGTGTGTGTCTCAGAAATTAGGTCAGAAATGAAACGATAAGAACTGGCTGGCAAATTGAACGCATAATAAAGTGTATATCAACACATCGACACGATAGAAAAGATTATGGTGAAATAACTCAGACAGAATGGCTAAGCTTGCAAAGACACAAAAGGCATCAGGAAAAACCACCTCAACGTTGGGCCTCTACAACCTCTGCATCGTAGGAAAATTAAGTTTAAATTCCTGAACCAAGACAAGAAAGAGAGACCTATCTTATTTAACTTGAAAGAAAAAGAAGAAGAAAAGCAAATCCAAGCATAAATAATAAATTTGGAAAAATGCAACAACTATCGTTTTGAAAGAATATGTTCCGTTGTCATATTCCAACACTCACTTCGTTTTCCTGTCGATAAAACAATTAATCTGAAATGCTGAAGATAAAGAAAACCCTGAAACTGAAAAAGGAAAGGCACAATGAGACGTTAAAGTTATGACAAATGCTAAAACAAGGATACGCTACACTGCAAAGGCTGAAAACTTATTTACTAATTATTGTTTGATGGTAACTAACATTCCAGACGCATGGTAAGATAGACAATCCAATCTAGAAAATTATCAGCCAATAATATCCAAGTATTTAAACTTTTCTCAGAAATTCTAACAGACCAATTACCAATTAAACAAACAACCATGATTAAGAGCTAACATCATTACACATTGATCTCTATGGATGGTTTTCGTTGACTAGAGACGTGAGTAATTACCCAAATTCTGGGAAATGCAAGAATGTATTATAGATACGCATAATAGGGATGGGCGCTTGACGTGAAAACAATCGGGTCACTCTGCATTACGCATTACTCGCGTGACTGGGTCTATAGGAGACCAAGTAGAACTTACATTGAGTTCCTCAGAAGTACTTGTAAACCTACGGACTATAAGTGCTGCCTAGCAACATATACCTTCTTGTACTCCTCTCAGTTAGAGAAAAGTCAATTCCAATGACAGCTTTTGGTATTAAAAGTAATGTCGTTGAAGACGGTTGCAAGACATGTTTTTGCGAGAAATCAGTATTTATCCCTTGTCAATTTTTGTTCATTTGTTTTTGTGTCTACTATTCTGATTGCAACGTTATCACATCCATACTAAAAGAAATAGAGGAACTGTGTATCATTACAAATTACACCAACACCAAGACATTTGAATTAGAAATCGACTTTTGAAAAACAGCACCGATCAAAATTACAAAAATTAACAATCATAAAACAATTTAAAAGGTAAGGAACTGTACTTGTCTAGGGCAAGCAATAACTATAGAAAAAAAAAATAATGAACTGGAGGTAAACCGAAAGATAAGGCTAGTATGGGCAATAGTTTGTAGGATAAAATATGGATTGAAAATGAAAGCACATACATATATATAACCAATGTATTTTGCCAGTCACAACGTATCGGGCAAAGATCTTAGTGCCAAAAAACGTTGTCAAGAAAATACAAGTTTTTCAAAGAGCTATAGCACACATAATACTACGAATACCTTTGAAAGGCAATAAAGCGAACATAAATATAACAGGAAAGTAGAGTAAAAGGCAACAGCTTCTCTCATTATTATTTTGTACTAGGACTGGGTCCTGTATATTGCTATGAACACATTTTATGTCTTTATAATTATAATAGCAATTAATTTGTAAAACGGCATTAAAAATAGTGTTAGCCTTGATTTGAACAACAAAATGTAGTCAGAGCAGTCTTGGAAATAATGTAAGACAATATAAGATAGAAGAAAAATCATTGGGGTAAGGAAGCCAATCTGTGAAGTGGTGTTAATTCTGGCTTGTCCAATAAATAATTACTAATACATGAATAACTACCCTTTTCCCAATTCAGTGTATTTGAAATTAATTCTATATCCTTTGGGTACGCTATAGTAGGTTGCGTTAATTCGTAGCACCTCTGCAGAGGTTTATAAAGAATGTTTAATTTGTGCATCGAGTTGTAGCCGTTTTTCCGAGATTGTGTACGAGGTCGTGCAGTGTAATGGGAGCCATGTAAGCTAGAAGTAGGCAGCGACCCTTCGTGGGAAGCAATTGGAGCCCTAGGTGTGGACAACGGCTGAATTGGAGGCGTTTTCGGAGCGGTCGAGCAACAGGAATCGTTCAGCGGCTTGTCTCTGCAGGTGAACGGAGAAAGAGGGGCCCAGGCAGCGTGGGATTTGCTGGGGGCTCGTGTTAAGCCCGAGTTTTCATTGGAAAAACAAAATAAAGGCCAAGAACGTTTATGCTAAACAATTGAATTTTAGGGATTTGCAAGTGGCGTTGGTTTTTTGTGAACTTCTGGCAGAGGCTCCGTCTGAGTGTTTTTTGTTTGTGATATGTATTTACTCACTACTATTGTTATCACCTAGGCAAGGCTTTAATTAAGTAATCACAGATAATAGTGGAATAATATAGTTTGCGAAATTGTGAGTTTGGATCGCCATATTTGAATTTGGTTCCCATTAGTTAAAGTATTCAGTATTGTAGAGCTCCCAGTGTTAAATAAGCATTGTTTAAAACGTTTACAATTTTAAATTTTATATAACTCGATAGCAAATGTATTTCCAATGATTTATACAAATTAAGATAATACTTGCTAGGATGTAGAAACCCAATTCTTTGAGATGTTAAAGTCATTTATTAAAATCTAATAATAATACCATTGAGAATATAAACCCTTTTATTTAAAAAATTAAGTACACAACCAAGTATAAACCACTACAATAGTATATATATGCCTTGCTCTTCGGCGGATAAAGAAAGCCAGCTTTACCTTAATCTTTTAAGCGGTCGCCTGTATACGATACCGTTTTTTTTATTTTTCAGTCTATCATAGTTACTTTTTTTACTTGTTCTCCACATAATTTCTTTCTTTTCTTTTATTTCACATTTATGTCTTACTATTTAATGAAACGAGGAACTTATGTAAAATAAAATTGAGCACGATAGATCCTCATGTCAAAAGTCAAATGGAAACAATTAGAACAAACTAGAGGTCCAGGGATGCAAGATAAAGTATGAGACAGCAGCAAAGATGAGGTAAGGACCTTAAAAGAATAGAGATTTAAACTAGTACCAAGCAACCCGAAACAGACAAATTCGACAAGCTTTATATACTGCAATGGGTGAAAAACGGTTGAAAGAAGAAAAATAAAATGCAATCAGTCAGTCTTATGTTAATATCCCATCTTTCACGCCCTTTCGTCTTGTACGCTTTCTTGTATTTAAAAGCACTGGATAGGAGAAAACTAACTTCTCGTGTAAAATACAGATCCATTTTGTGTAATTCCTATGCGTTCCACTTGTCCAGATCAGCTTATTGTGTATTGTGTTTTGGCAATCAAGTTGTAAATTCAGTTGGCCCTTCCATTTCCATGCTCTAGGTTATTTGTGGGGCTTGATGTTATTTATTTATTTCTTGATTCAAGTATAATAATTGTATGAAGAGACGACAACAGGTTCGACTATGCTACGTCATCACGGAGTTCGAACGAATGTGCCAAAAACTCGCGCTAACAGTACATATGAATATTTCTCCACCATAACTTCTCCATAGGATAATTGACATTATATGGTACAGTAACACAAATAATATGAAGTAAACTCTCTTTGAAAAAACAATTGAAGGCCTAACATTTCTTAAGAGATTATGTTCATTTCTTACATTTGCTCTTTAAGGTAAATGGGATTTTCTGAAAGACAAATTCGACAAGAAAGAGTTAACGTCAACTCACATTCGAACAGTTCGTAAGAATGTGAATTGCCAAAACTTCACGGACGAACAGTGCTCTCTGCAAAACCATCGAGTTTGTATGGTATACTGACACAAAAAATATGTAACATGCTCTTCTTTTAAAAGATAATTAAACTGCCAATATTTTTTGGTGAAGAATCAACCTGTTGTAGATATTTCCTGTTTTTTATACGCTGCGTTGCGTGTAGGTTAGGCCTTGGAAAGAAAAATAAAAAATCTAGTCATGTCTTAACTTAAGTCAGTATGTGAATGTCAGATTGCTTTTGTTTATGCAAACATCTGTCAGTGTGACAGGTAAAAGTTTACACTGCATTAAGTTTACTTGTATCAAGCAAAAAGGAAAATAAGGTGGCATGTACACAACAACAACCCGTGTAATAATCATAACGGTCAATAAACATTATTTTTGTTAAGTGTTTTGTATATTTTTAGGAAAATAGTTCAAGGTCCAGATGTAATTAGTTCTCTCTGACTTATGGTAGTTCATTTGCTTCAATGAGTATATATCAAGTTACGGCAAACTTCAATTTGATCATGGCCTGCTGGGAATGAGTTTTTTTGGAACACGATATAATATATCGACACAAATTATAGATTATGTTGACTTTTTTAAATTCTTTAAATACTTTTCGTGTTTGAGATGAAAGCATTCTTTCTGCACGAATACACAACGGAAGAGTTAAACTTAACTTACCTCGACTGTGTACGTCGTTGTTCAGTTTGAGGAAATGTAAATGTCCAATAGTACTTGGATGTGAATAGCCAAGACTTCGAGCATCACCAATACTTGAGTGTGACTTGCCAAGACGCAGCAAGAGTACTTCAGAATATTGCCAGCCCGAAATTGTTTTACATAATCCTCGATGTTATATTATACAGGGTGTTATGAAAGTTTACGTATGAATTTTAACCCGTGATAAAGTTCACCACACTGAACAACTTTTCTATTTATCTTTTTTTTAATTGCATATTTTCTCAATTATTTATCTCCCCTCGATTTGACGGGTCGCTCGATAATCTAATATAAGTTAAAGGTGAACACAAGAATACTAAAACTGCAAAAGTTGTTGCACAAAGAAACATGGGGTCAATAACTTACCTACCTTAACTGATAAGGTATGTTAGTGACCAGATGACAACTAAACGTTTTCTCAGTTTACCATTAAATTAAATTATTCCATAGGCCGGGTTATCATTTTTGGAGTATTTTAATTTAGCTTTGGGTGTTTTCGAAAAAATAGTAAATACAAACGTTGTTCAGTTTTATGAAATCTCTTTGTGGTTAAATTTATTACGTGGACTTCCATAACATTTTGTAAATTGATACAGATACATAGTATGAAACAGTTGAAGTGGAAATATTTCTATAGGTAGAATATTACACTTGCTGTCAATATTTGCTAGTTTATGATTTAACATACGATATTAGAGGTTATGTTCAGTTTTTACAGTTGCATAAATGCTTTTTATCTCTGGCATAATTTACAATCCGATCACGTAGTTAATGCCTGTTTGCTCAGAAATTTCGAAAACAGTTACTCCTTCGCTCAGGGAGCGTTTCAGAAAGAAAAATTCGCCCGGGAGGTGCTCCTTTTTCGGCAGACACGCCATCAATAACAATCTAGCTTATCGCCAGCTATCTATTTGCACCATGCTGCTTGCGGTTAAGTAAGCGATTTGGTATTCAAAAGTCTCTATAAAGGCGAGAATGAGTGTGCGCTTTGACCTTCCCGCGGACTCCAACTTTTTGTGATTTTTGACACTCGCATTGAAAAGCGTATAAAATATTCCAGGTTCTGGCCTAACACCTGTGCGATGCGTGCATATATCATCGTGTTTTATTAGTACAAAATATACGAGCTATGATTGTGACCGAACATTTTTCGGTTTTTTCTTGTTTCCGTCCACAATGGCCCGGCCGCTGGAATATTCAGATGTATTCAGCGCTGTCCTTTCTTCACCTTCGCCCGCGCCGTCTCTGTCCCCGCCGAGGAGCCCCTCACTCCGTCTCGCTCGCGCCAGCTGCGGCCCAGAGTTATGGAATTATTTTATAAACCGTATTTTCAAATTAAGGTAGCCGCACCGACTTTTTATATAAAACCAGTAGTCGGAAAAAATAAAATGAAATGCTCATCTCGCTACAGCTGGACAAGTTAGTAGTAGCGCGGGTTTGGTGAACTTTCGTGTGGGACCTCGTCTTATTACGCGACGCGGTCTTAGAGGGACATTTTTGAGGCGACTCTCCGTCTCGCCCCGAACAATTTGCCTAACGCGATATACGGAGGTCCGTTATTAGTTCTAAAAAAATTGTCTGCATCATTTTCTTCTACACACACACACACACAACAACAACAAACAACTGTACAACTGATAGAAAAAAATCTCTGCTACAACCTCTGACCTCTAGAATGTGTCATTAACCATTAAAAACTAGAAATAACAACTGAAGAAATGTCAGTGTTCAATCCAGTATTACAAAAATGTAATCATCCTAGAAGGCATCAACGAAGACAAACGGGCAAAGTATTTGTGCAATTATCTCGATTACACTTTTTAATAATTTTCTTTGCACCACAACTTACCATCAACGGAAAGGTATGAAATATTTGCTTAAATTCTCGTGATATCTGTTAAAACGTCATTTAGTAAGTATATTTATTATACCTGCATCAGAATCGCCGTTTAAAGCACGCCTGAGCGTGCGAAAACAGGCGATTCAAGCACGCCGAGCTTTAAAGGTTGTCAAGGAAACAAGGTATATAGGTAACATTATAACTTCATCGCTATCTTTATTTTGCTGACACGACTGAATGCAACAACGGACGTGGACGCGACAAAAACGTAAACAATTCTCGTAAGTATAGTAGCAACATTATTATGCCCTCTCGATTTATCACGACAAAAATTATGTCTAAATTTTTAGTGCGTAATTTATTTCCAGTATTGCAGGTATAATAAAAAATTGCGTAAAGTATTCGTGGATAACTGGTCTTTAAAACACTTGCTCTAAGTATTTCGAGCACTCCGGCTACGCCGTCGTGCTCGAAAACTCGCGCGTGTTTTAAAGACCTTGTTATCCACTCATACTTTAATATACTATTTAAGTATACGATCAGGTATATGCCAAGTGCAGTTGTAAATTTTGTGTTGCTACCAATACAATGCAATATAGCAAACTTGCTTCAGTACAAAGGAGAACCGAAATATGAGGTGTCTGACAAGAAAAAAAAGCAGAAGAGAGATTGTAACACTTAAATATGGGCATGGAAGACGCACCCGAAATAAAGAAGCACTGCAGGTCACGGAAAAATAATATAGAGTGCCGTATAGTCCACAAGTATAGACACCTGAAGTATTCATAGGAGGAAGGAGAATCGTAAACGTGGGATCAGAAAAGATACCCGAAATAACAATCGAAGAAATCATATACGCAAAATCATAATAATAATTATTTAAAAAACTTAAAGTCTGTAATTCTCAAAATGAAGGTCTTTTTTAGTAGATGCTTGGTGAATGTGTAATTATTCGTTGTTCATCCCCTCCTTTAGAAACTTAAATAAAACGTTTCGCGCGCCTTAACGTTTTTATACTTATTTGCCCTGTTTATTTACCTTGCTAGCTCAGTATACATAAAACTCTTTGAAGTACCCCAGTTGTAATTACAAACAATCAAATTTGCCTATAACAGGAGACTGGTCTGCCCCTGCAGTGTTATCGGGTTGAAACTGAGTTCAAACAACATATACAAGAGAATCCAATTTGTTTACACAATTCTATTGACTTTAAAACACATAGTAAAAAGTAAAGTTCGGGCACTTCATTCCACGTGAGAACATGGCCTGAGACAAGGCGAGTCAGGTCGCCGAAATATCTCTTTCCGAAACCCAGTCATCTGCAACACCGTTACCGGCGTACTGGGTGATGTGGTTAGCATCACGCCTTCGACGACTGCTTTACTTTCACAACTGTGGTTTCGGTACCCAATTTTTAACTGGGTGGGCCGCCCGCCAGTTGCCAGATGTCGGCATTCAACCCCGTACCGTGGCACCGCAGCCTGACGCCCTAACCGCTCGGCCACGCTGGCGACCTTTAAAACACATATAAAAGCAATAAATATAATAAAACAAACACAGATATAATATAAGAATGGACACCCACGGACGATATAGCTCAGGACTGCTTGCATTTATTTTGAAATAGTTGCAGCCCTATCGTATCTGTAATGCAAGTATTTTTAAACAACATTAAAATAACGCCGAAATCATTGTCCTTTAAAGTGGAAACGTTAAACTGCCTAAAACCGGTCCTGCCTAAAGTCGGACCTCTAAACCCGATACAATTCTCAGACGCAAGCACATTTCCTTTACAAGAATTCTCCCACAACTTGGCAATCAAGCCCTGAGAACTGCTGTGTAGCCTCGAATTGGGCTCGCCTTAGATTGCGTCACCACACCTTGAACGATGTAAAGCGTGCAATTTTACTATACGCGATACGGGAAAATCCCTTGCTCCGATTCTAGTGCCTGAATAACGTTATGCACTCACAATTGCATTTTCTGGACGCGCAAACGCTGTTTTCTGCACTAAAACGTATGCAGTAAACTCCAAACTTAGCCGCTTTCATTTATTTCTCTGCAGGCACTATTTACTGCAAGCCGCTTAAAGACAGGCGGATTTTGGGCAACGCCCACAAGCAACTGCTATTCCCCGCAAACCCGTGGTGCTCCAAAGATCCGAATGAGTCGCTTAACACGTACAAATTGAAGCGATCCACGTACGGGACCGGATCCGAGCACATTCAACTATGTTAGTTACAATGCTTAAGCTTTATATATAATAATAAAAAGGATGCAACTATAAACTTGCTATAAATAAATGTATAGAAATAAGCAACCCAGGCAAGGTAACCAGATGCCCATTCCAAATGGAACAATACCTGATAATTGGAATAAAGCTGTAGCAGTCAATCTTTTTAAGGAGGGATAAGAATAGTAAATTTGCTGTCACTGTTATACAAATTATTTACAAGAATAACTACGAATAGAATAATTAGAAACAGAATAACTAACAATCTGAAGCAGTACCAACATGTAGCGCAATCCGCTTTCAGGAGGGGATACAGTACTTGCGAACATCTCCTTACAAGAAAATAAGACAGAATATAATTTATCTCTTTATATATGGTCTTCGTGGAATATGAAAAAGGTTTCAACTCTGTACAACACTGTGCGGTTATGAAAGAGCTAGTTGACCACTGATATAGAGACCTCATTGGGAACATTTACAATAAATTGACATTAATAGCCAACTTCCACGATAAAACAAATACATTCCCAATAAGAATAGGAATAACACACGAAGCCTCCATTTCCATACAGTTATTCAAGTTGGTCCTATAAGGAATATTTTAAAACAATAATGGTTTTTTATGTAATGAGTGCTAAATGTGACTGTTTAATGCAAGCGACATGAAAACTATAAAACAAAGTCCTGTGCAGTAAGATTTGCTGCATGAGTGCTTATACAATGTTTTCTTACGTAAATTTTTGTTTGTTGACAGTTGCAATTTTTGTCGTAATGAAAAAGTCTGCTTGTTGCGCTGATATATGTCATTTTAATTCGACTAAAAACTTACCTTTAGAAGCTGTTTAAGAAAAAGTAGTAAAATTACTAGCATTTTCGTGATTGTTATTGAATAGATAACGTTAACATTCGCACAAAATAGTTTTGGTCAAGACAAAGCCTACAGCAGTCACATAGAACAACAAATTAAACGACATTTTATGGCTACATATATATACGATAAGACTTAATTCTATTTATCGCCTCGAATTAAATTTAAAGCCTACTTAAAGTACTATCCATCAGCAAACGTTAATTGGTGTAACGGGCCATCTGGTCACCCTCGCCTGTAATGTTTGTTTTCACACTTAAAGATATGTCTAGTTGTGTTTTCCTATGTTTTATTATTGTGATTAGATTTAAGATTGTATTTAGGATAATTGAAGTGTTTGCAAAACCGGTCCTGTGTAGTAGGAGTAAAGTGAAATCAGCGTGCCCAGAAAGAACGCACGTCCAAGCCTGCTCGCGGGATGAGAGGAGTTTCAACTCATGCAGATTTAACAAAGGTCAGTCGCATGCAGCCTTGGCTGAGAACTGCACGTGTTTGCGACTCTCACGTTTTCGCTTAAGACAAATTAGTAAAGACGCAACGATGGCATGTAAAAGCTAGTGATAGAAGGAAAAATCAATAGAAAGCTATCAAGGGGTAAACCGTCGATGAGATAGTCAAATCAACTTAAAACACTAATGGAGGACTATAAAACTCTAGACGTGCACAATATCGTAAAATGTTGTAAAATAAAACTGCGATAATGTCACTACGCCCTCTCATAGAGTTAAGGTTTGAAGAAGAAAAGGGTTTGCAGTCACAAATTGCGGCATAAAAGTGAAAAGTACAGCGAAAAAGCGTTTACGAGTACACTTAAGTAGTGTAGTACAATTGTGCCATATTTGAAAGTAAGCTCGAAGCATACATATTGAAACGCTCCAATTTAGCAGTTTTTGCTAGGCCTACCCGCTATCGGAGGTTTCCAGTATTACGCGTTGTACCGTCCAGGGTCAATGATGCAATCTAAGACGTTCTGCATTTAAAAGTACCCAGAAGCCTGATATCAGATACTATTTTTTAGTTTAAAAAGCGATACGAAATTGTTCTTGCGGTGTGAGAATCGCGCTTAAAGAATGCGTTTACGTATGCGAATTGTGTTGACTCGAGCGTGCGCGAATATAAAGAGGGTTATCTTTACCCACGAACGCCTTTAAATGTTCATGATTTTTGCATTTTTATAGACAGTTATTTTAGCGCAATTTTAATCATGTTTTATTGATGTTTAGGTGTGATTGGATTCAGCTTTCTAGCGTGTAGGTTTTATGAGTCGATCCTATTAAAGCGTACGAGACAAATTTAAAGTGTAAGTGAGGGCTAAAATACTATTACACTGGTTATTTTAAACTCAATGTTTCTCCAGAATTGCTTAAATAATTTAGGGAATCCCATACATTTCCGGAAAAGCACGTGTATCATTTATAGTATTGAATTAAGTGCTTACAATAACTGCCCCGTCCTTAATAATTTTTGAATGAGCTCACATTCCAGGCTAACTCGATACTCTCGGCGATTTGTAGTCGTGAGTAGGATTATAGAAAACGATTCTTATAGCTACTACAGAATGGATGCCAATTGCCGTTTTGCGACAACGCTAACTGCAATCTAACCACCAGGATAAACAAACTTAATTTGATGTTGAGGGCTTCTCTCTTACACAATCCTAATCGTAACAAAACAAAAGAGTACCGGTGGATTGAATAAAGAATAAACCGGAATTAAATTCAAGTACCAAGGCTTTGATAAAAATAACTAGCACAGATAGGAATTCGCGTAGATAAAATCGATACATCGACGGTTGAACAAAACGTACATATTAATAGCAATCAAATACAACGGTAGCTAAATGGTTACATCCAAATTCACATTACACAAAGAACGCTAAATTCGTTGCATTCAAAGCAACATAGGGTTGATTACATTCAAAATAAATCCAGAAAGTTATTATGTGAAAAAGGGTTCTGCTTATTGAAGTATCGATTTTATATCAAGCCTTATTAATGAATGGCTGAAGTTTTAATTGAAAATCAAACAGATCTTAGAGAGCACATGGCAATTGTATTTTTTATAAGTTACATTTTATTATTTTATTGTTTGAGATAGAGTAGGACATGGGTCTCGTCTATTTAAATTAGGGTTACGATGAAACTCAAAATGAGCTGCTACTAGTGCTACTAGTAGAATAGAATCATTATTCTTGTAATAAGTTTCCACAATACACTAAATATTCAATAAACTGACAGTTTCCCGCAGGGCTTCACTACTTCATTCTCTTTCTCATCTTTAACTGATGTTGAATAGGTGCAGTTTGAAGGAAGATATTGGATTCTGTCGAACCTGTATATATAAATTAACGATTTGACAAACAAATAGTATATGGGATTTAGAAAAGCATAATATAAATTGATTTAATATGGCGTTAGAGCCGATACAGCGAAGTGGACGCGTTGCTATCGTTAAGAGGCCTCGCGAAACGTGATTCATTTACAATAAAATAACATAGGGTTAACTTAAAAAAACTTTTCATTTACCGCCAGGTGGTGCGCTATCATGAAACTCACCCATCTACTATTTTAACAGTAATTACAACTACTGAATAAATCCGAAAAATATGCTAAACGCATGGAACCAGTAGAGAGCTGAACTAATAGACAGTAAATTATCAAATGAGTGAAATTGATAACCAAACTTTATTACTAGCTTTCCTTAACCAACGCGAGCCGGTGTGATAATGGGGTATAGATCGCAGACGGACACGTTAGGAGTCGCCACTGCAACTTTAGGTGCTCGATACCGCGAATAAAAAACTGACCTCCAACTGTACATCATCAGCGTTGAAAGGCCGTAGAAACCAACTGTAGTTGTTCCTCCCACGTGCGACAAGCGTCTCAGATAGAAGACTTGGAGTATGTTTCAGTCGACATTTGAAAAATAAGAACAGGAGCTTCTCGTTGATCCGTCAACAAGGAATTACTGCAACTGAAGAAAAGAAGCTCACAAATAAATTTAACAGCGTCAGACCACGTGAAACAAACGGCTCTATTGCCTATCTTAGGTCTCCATCGGCCTCCAAATGATTTCTATTGCTAGCGAGACAATAGTTGGTAGGTGGTATTAAACAACTAGGTTTATTAAAATGTGTATTACGCCCTTCAACTCTAGCCGAACTACCAGAGCTTTAGGTGATGACTTCCTTTTGAAAAACCCCAGCTAATGCCTTCAGTGGTAGAAGGAAAATGGAAGACTGGCTATTTTCCAAAAGAAAAATCGTAAAAATAGCTGTGCTCTAAAGTTATATAAACAAAATTTTTAAAATAAACGAAGAATTAACCTAAATGAGTATAGACAACATGCTCTACGCACCGGCGTTTAAAATGACCTAATACTGTGACGGAAAATTTACAAAAAATGGCAATTTGCAAAGGTATTGGAATATAACATAGCAAAATGAAGAAACAAATCGTAACGATGCTTCCTAGTTTTCTCAATGAGTCCATCTTATGACATTACTGCACTTTGGTAGTCGTACTGGTAATAATTTTCTATACTCTGCACTGGATGTCAATGAGGTTAATTGACACACCCCTTGGACCTCTTAAAAAAATGTAAGTGGATAAAAAGTTGACTGCTTTGTTTTAATTCTAAACAAAACGCATCCTTATAGCATCCGCTCGTAATTTATATTTGAATTTTCCGAATGCTTTTTCAACATTTTTCATTTCTTTTTAATTCCAATAGGCGCAAAATTGCCCTCATCCCCCCCCCCCCCCCGTTCTGTGACCTGTCTAGTGTTTATCAGTCTCTACTAGACAAAACAATGAACTGCACCTGTTGCATAATTATCGACGTATTTTTAAATTTTGCTAATAATATAATGTTTTCATTGTTTCTTTTAAATTGTAGAACTGATTAGTTAATGTTTAAAATTTCCAAACCCTGCAAAATTTCAATTTTAGAGTTAAGTACTCGTATGTAAAACAATGCTTATTCTATAACATTTCGCGTGAAAGCGAAAGCGTACATACTTATTTTCAAGTAACTGACAACAGAGATCACAAGCACTACACAAAATAAGGCATTTCCTAACTGGTTTTATAAATTGTTATTGCAAATTTATTCTCTTTGTTTTATTTCATTTTTTAGAATGGCACCACCTTCTAAAAAAGAAAAACCATTAGAAGGCTTTATACAAAAAATAAAGACCACTGCCCTTCATGTCAATCAGCATAGAAATTCAAAATCCAGAGAAAGCAGATGATTTGTCAACAAATTCCACAGAAACTGAAACTGCATCCACTTCTATTCCCGCTAATAATAGGGAAATTGACAGTTGATCAAACGACGGCGGAGCTTATTTTGACAGCACTGATAGACTTATTCGGAGACCTTTTAATTTAATGAAAAAGAATTAGTAGAGAACCCGCAAAACGTGCGTATTTCCTTTCTCGAAAAAAAAATGACATGTGAAAATATATTTTAGTATTAGTTATTTTGATAAATATACTTGGCTTGTCTATTCGTATATAAAACAAGGTGTTTTTTGTCAGTTGTTCTTGAAATGAAGCATGTTAAGTGGCTCAAATCGTTTTTTTAAATGAAAAGCAGTTGAATTTAGAGGTATGAAGCAACATATCAACAAAAGCTCACTAACATCGCTTATCAAAAATTCATACAAGGCCTTTCATTTGATAAAAGGCGAAATTATTAAATTTGCTAATGTTCAACAACATATACAGTGTCTGCCGAAAAGTCGGCATAATATGGGAAAATTTTTATTTTTTATTTTTCAACAAATCCTTTTAGGTCAATAATTTGTGCTTGGCTAAAAACCTATTTAGCCTCTATCATACATACCGAGTAATTTTTACTTATTTAGAAAATGGAGTTTTTCGAAATTGTTAAAATCCAAAAAGTGCCATTTTTCGGAAATTAAGTAAGGCCAGCAAACCCCTAATTTTTTTAACCTTAGTTAAAAATAAATTTTTCATTTTTTTAAATATTTTTCAAAATTTCAATTATCAAGACTTAATATTAAAATTCATTTTTTTAATGTGAAGCCTTTAAAGATTTATAATTGGGACAAATAATATAAAATGGTAATTACTTCTTTAGATTTTTTATTATTTACCGAAAAGTAGTATCTATGTTTGCATAATTTTTACGTTTTTTATGCAAGGTGCTTTTTAGGAGAAACATTATTCACTTCTAATCTAGCCCTGCTAATAAATTATTGTTACAAAAATCCTGTAAAGGTTCTTTTACAGTAATCTAAATGAGGATATTTTTTAGAACATGTAGTTGGATAAAAAAAATCTAGAAGCCATTTAAATAGATATTGACTATTGACGTAAACAGGTTTTTTGAAATATCAAAAATAAAAATATTTCCCATATTATGCCGACTTTTTGGAGGACATTGTACAGTGTCCGCCAAAAAGCCGGCATAATATGGGAAACATTTTTATCTTTAATTTTTCAAAAAAATTTTTACGTCAATAATTTGTGCTTGTCTAAAAACCTATTTATCCCGTATCATATATACCGAGTGATTTTTACTTCTTTAGAAAATTGAGTTTTTCGAAATTGTCAAAATCCTAAAAATGCTATTTTTCGGAAACTAAGTAAGATTTCAATGAGATTTTTTTAAAGCGTGTTATTTTTAGCGAACTAAACAATATCAAGGTCAGAAACCCCTAATTTTTTAACTTTAGCTAAAAATAAATTTTTCAATTTTATTAATATTTTTCAAAATTTCACATATCAAGACTTAATATTAAAATTCAAATTTTTGTATGTGAAGACTTTAAAAATTTATAATTGGAAACAATAATATAAAATGTTAATTACTTCTTTAGATTTTTTATTATTTACCGAAAAGTAGTATGTTTGCATAATTTTTACGTTTTTTATGCAAGGTGCTTTTTAGAAGAAATATTTTTCAATTATAATTAATATCTATTTAAATGGCTTCAAAAAACTCTAATCTAACCCCTTCTTTTACAGTTATCTAAATGAGGAGATTTTTTAGAACATGTAATTGGATAAAGAAAGATTAGAGGTTTTCTGGCTTTGAGATTGTGCAGTTCGCTAAAAATAACACGCTTTAAAAAAATCTCATTGAAATCTTGCTTAGTTTCCGAAAAATAGCACTTTTCGGATTTTGACAATTTCGAAAAACTCAATTTTCTAAAGAAATAAAAATCACTCGGTATATATGATAGGGGCTAAATAAGTTTTTAGACAAGCACAAATTATTGACGTAAAAAGTTTTTTTTTAAAAATCAAAAATAAAAATGTTTCCCATAATATGCCGACTTTTTGGCGGACACTGTATATTAGTAATACCCAGAACCATCATTTCCTACAGAAATGGTAGTCCTTGATAACGTAACGTTTTTCTTCATCCAATTTCAATTTTCTTAAACAGCCGCCTGAAATTCAGCATATTTTTGCATATTTTGTATCTCCAAAACAACATTAGATCCATACAACTTGATATAAAATTATTAGTATCTCAATGCAAAACTTTCAAGTTACCGAAATACAAGACATTCCATTTAAAAAAAAGGTACGTTTGATTCGCCACACTTTTTTGAGCCACCCTGCACAATCAAAACTATTTTAGTAATGTGCACCACCTTCGTACTTACAACTTTTATATACACAATATTTATGTAACTCTCATAGTTTTAGAAATATCTTCCAATCCCCCCCCC
Organism: Agriotes lineatus; assembly: GCA_940337035.1. Taxonomy (NCBI): domain Eukaryota; kingdom Metazoa; phylum Arthropoda; class Insecta; order Coleoptera; family Elateridae; genus Agriotes; species Agriotes lineatus. The sequence goes on along the minus strand of CALNHX010004841.1, from coordinate 5,532 downwards.
CCCCCATCGTTGCCAGACCCTGTATATAATTTACCTTTATTTTAGTATAGCTAGAACGGTATGAAAAATCTATTTTTATTTTTTACCTCTTTTATTCTAAATATCGACCTAGTACCACCCCATAGTAGGTATTACCTACCTAAACTATTAGTTTAGCCTTACTGTTCAATCTACAAAAATTAGTTGACCCTCCTTAGGAAGTCTCTGGATCCGCCTATGATACTCTGATAGATTCTCCATTTCTCTCTATTTTACATATTTTTGAAGTTCTTGCCCTTGTAGAATCTTTGTCAGAGCTGCAGCTTCCATTTATTTTGGTAAGTTTTCAAACGGCTTGAAGCTACGATTATGGTCGTTGTGAAATTCCCCGTCCCGTGCCATAGAATCCGCGCTCGCAGCAAATTCTTAAGGGCGCACATTAATAACTCCAACCATTTCTGCAAATTGCAAAAGTACATGCCGGCGCAGGTACATAAATATCGCATTGTAATTCGCGAGTCGCAGTCGCACCATAAATTAAAATTATCGCGGGTTATCAAACGCATTTTTATCTGGAGGCAGAGCGCTGCAGCGGAAAGCTGGAAATATTGCACCCTCGTCGTGCCGCGTCCGAATAAATATATTGCTTTCATAACTGCCCCAAATGCAACAATGTGGCGTGCACAACACGCCCGCAAAATAATTTTCCGCCCCGCTGGTTGCAACCCCGAACATTAGCGAATAATGGCTCCGACCAGCCGGAAGTAATCCCAGCTCTCCAGAGAAATTCTGGTTCGGGTTGGCATGTGGCTCGCCCTTCACGCCGGGGCAGGAAAATAGCGAAAACGGGGGCTGCCGGTAAATTAAAAAATCGAAATGGGGCTTTAGCAGGACACCGCACCAGCACACATCTAACCTACTCGCTAGATTTGGCCCCATATTTAATACAGTAAAGCAGATGGGTACAACTATGGGTTCTTATTTTACATAAGTAAAAAAATCACAGAGCTTGGAATTCTGATGGCAATCGCTTAAAAGCCGTGTTGTCGGTGACACAGAAATTACAGAATCTTCTATTTATGGCAGCCATATAAATACACGCAATTAGTGCAAGAATTTCCGGCTCTATTAATCAAATCTTGACCCTTGGGTCGAAATTTTAGCGCATGCTATAAATTTACCGATTAACTCTCGCTAAAATCTACTTAGAAATTGAAATACCCGTCTAGTTGTTTTTATTAAGCACTCGATTTCATCAAACTGTTAACGTACTGTAAATTATATTCAAGTTAGTAATTATTTTCGTATCCATAAGTAGAAATTCCCCAGGGCGAAGCATGAAAGGGTCGCAGGAACGAGCTGTGCAGCTGGCAGAAGATCACTTACGAAGTGCAGCATGTTTTCGAGTTTATTGTAAAGCAATTCCTCCATTGAGGTGCAGTGAAATGTGCGAGGCCGATGGAGGCCAACACGTGTGGAGGTGTCGAAATTACGTCTGCAATTCGATTCCTTTGAGCCCTTCTCGCTCGCGCCCGAGCACTCGAAGCGGGATTTGAGAGCACTCGAAGTTGATTTTAATGTAGCGATTTTAACGCTTAGATGCCCTACCCATCGAGCTTCTGGAAAGATTTCATTAAATCAAGCAATTGGTTAGCTTACAAAAGGTCCTGATGTCGAGGAGGCCAAGTTCGCGTGTTGGTAGCGACGGGTAAATTAGTTTTTGAAACGTCCAATTTTGTTCTAATTGTTTTATACCTATATTTATAAACTTTCTAATGTTTTAGGGAATATTTTGAACGTCAATTCAGAAGAATTAATAGGAAGAGCAAGTAATTTTCCCAAAAGTAAAATCTCAAACACCTAGCTTTAAATCTTAGTGGAGTAGAAACGGGTTATGTAATTTATTAGTCTAAATCTGAAACCATTTTTAGATATTAACTATTCGTATCCCAAACCAGAGACGCTACTGGAATATAAGAAGAATTTGAATCACATCAGTTTTACCTAGCTGCTTGCATACTAAAAGCAACATTAAATTTAAACAATTGAAATGCAATGTATTAGCAGTAATAAAAATTGCAATTATGTTAACATTAGAAAACTTTTTAAAGCAATGGCAATTTAAATATCTTCAAATGTAAACATCTTTGCCATAAGCAGCTATGTAATTTTGTTGAATAAATAATCCTGCAGAGAAGCACATAACCACAAAATTGTAAGTAACACATCTTATAAGTAAGGGATTACTCAAACAAAATATATTTGTTTGAAATGTAATATCGGCTCAATCGACTGAATCCATTCACACATCCTAGTCAATGCTAAATTTCTGCATACAACTCAATATCACATTCGATGATTATTTTATGCAAAAATCTTGCAAACTTGATGATCGGATAGGCTTTTTACGTAATTCCTTCAAAGACTGCTCCACGTGTACTTAAAATGTAGTATTCTGTAGATCCCATAGAATATTTTCAAAAATGGCATTCCAGAGTGATTAATCGATTTTCTGATGGTGCATCCAAATCCGGTGTAACAACATACGAGTCTTAATATTCATATTAATACAAAAATAAGTAAAATAAAGTGCCTACATAATAAAATATCTTCTTCCTCTTAATATAGGCTGAGAGCCTGTTACTTCCACACAATGAGTATGGTTTTATAAGTCATCTTACGCCGCCGGCGGGGTAGGTGGCTAGCCTAACCCCTTGAATTAAGGAAGAATGTCCTCACAGGGGTTACGACCACCAAAGGTGTTCGTATGATTTATCCGTTGCGATATTTCTTCGGGTATTTAGTCGCATGCACGTGGTTAATTCGTGGTAAAATACAAATTCGTCAACACACAGAACATTTTGGCCCAAAATGCCAACTGTTCACAAAATTTTCAGTTCTCAAACTAATACGAAATGGAGTACTAGTACTAATTGCGACATCCCCTCACGATTGACGAAATACTGTAAACAAATATCTGCAAACATTAATATTTTGCCTTCATAAAGTGCGCTACTGCTACTGCAAAAAAAGCTGCTGGAAAAGGCAGAATCTTGACAGAACTACTCAACGAAGGTGGAAAACTTGTCATTCAATGTCTACAATAGCGGAAGCGTACCAAGACAGCAGAATAATGCAAATGCAATATTGGTACACAAGAAGAAAGGCCCAATAACTCTTCACAACTACTATCGATCTACGAGTATAACTCCCTTCTCACAACTGTACGAAACGCTCACTAAAGTGATCACTAACAGACTGACGAAAAAATTCGATCAATATCAAGCAGTCGAGCAGCAGCGGAAAGGGACGTTTAGGCGCCCACCTTTAGGCGCGCATTATTAGGCGCGAGCTTTTAGGCGCGAAGCTTTTAGACGCGGACGCTATTAGGCGCCTGGACGTTTAGGCGCCTCAACTTTAGGCGCGGGGACAGTTAGGCGCCACATGAAAGAAATTCTCATTATTCTTGATTTAAACATTTTTTCTTAGGTAATTATTGCAGTCATTAATTTTGAAGAAAAATTCAAACAATATATATACAGTTTTTTACGAGCCTTTTTCAGTGTGTTTAGTGTAAAGTTGTACAAATTGATATATTGAATTTACATTTTATCGATTATGAAGAAAAAGTTATTTAAATTTTGTATATGGATAGTTTAATGTAGTGAAATTATATGGTGTGTATAATTCCACCACGTTAAACTATCCATATACAAAATGTAAATAACTCATTTTTCATAATCGATACAATGTAAATTAAATATGTAAATTTGTAAAACTTTAACACTGAAGAAGGCTCGTAAAAGCGCCAAATACATATTGTTTATGAAGGTTTGAATTTTTCTTTAACATTAATTACTGCAATAATTACCTAACAACAAGTTTTAAAATCAAGAATAATGCGAATTTCTTTCATGTGGCGCCTAAGTGCCTTCGCGCCTAAACGTTCAGGCGCCTAATAGCGTCCGCGTCTAAAGCGCGCGCGCCTAAAAGTGCGCGCCTAAAGAATCGCGCCTAAACGTCCTAGACCGAGCAGCAGGGTTTAAGAAAAGCTTTAGTAAGTGCGATCCGACAGAAAAACATGGTAAATGTAAACGACTACGTCTAGCTTGTCTCGACTATCTAAAGGTTTTGACAGTATACAACTGTGGTCGATCGAGGAGGCTTTAGTCAACAGCAAAATAGACTCCAGATACAAAATCCTGATACATAATATATGTAAATAAAAACACAACCAGTGATGCCAGATGAAGACCTTAATACTAACACCATCCACGTCCGAAGTAGAGTGAGGCAAAGAGGTACAATTCCATCCAAACCATTTATCTAGCCTTAATACATATAGTCCAGTCAGTGAAATGGGAAAGTAAGGGTATAAGTATCAACATAATGGCAGGCGCTCTAAACTATAATAAACGATCTTCATGAAGCTTCACTACTACGAGGTCTTAAAATGAGCCTGTCCAAAACAACAATAATGAATAAATAGCACCAACGAGCAACTGGAACTATAAATGAATAGGATCAGGATAGAACCAACCACCGAATATGTCTACCTAGGACAAGCAATTAGAACGAGTACAAAATCCAAACGATTGGAATTAGAAGAAAAGTTCACCTGCGATGGATAGCTACGTTCTGATGAACTAGAAAATCCGACTACATCTAAAATTGAAGATATTTAACCCCTGCATCATACTAGTTATCACATATAGAGCTTTTTCTAAATGCAACTTAGACAAAATAATAAAAAGCAAAGGGCGTTGGAAACACATATGTGAGGTCTCAAAAAATGCGAAAGAAATAAATGAGTTAAACGCAAAACCTAAAAATAGGCTAAAGAAGAAGAACAGCATTACGGGAAAATAAGACATACTACAATGTCAGCCAAAAATCCCCTAAACAGTGTGCAGTATGGTAGATTTTACAGTATAATCATTCGTTATCGCTTTGACGCACATTCGATACTGTAAATAGTAACCATTTCTATGAATGAAAACTAATTCACTTGGTTTTTCGACTATATGTGGAATATCCTGAATCATCTAAGTAATTCCGAGTCTTGGTGTGTATTAGAATTATCACCATCTCTCCTTATTGTCAATCTTCTTCCTGTACTGTACCGCACTGATCTACACCCTCGTCATGGTTATTATTCTTTATCAATGCTCTATTGGGATTTTCACGTATCTGTACCTTTTGGGACTCGATTCTGTCAATAATGGTACCTGTCACCTTTGGTCCCTTAGATTGCTGCAGGTTATCCCTGGAAATAATACTTCTAAGATATTTATATCTATCACATACGCTTCTGCTTCCATTTTCCAAATAAATTTTTGTTTGATGTTCCACGACTCCTAAATGTTTAATTGTATTTAAATTTAGTTTAATGCCCGACTACAAAAATCTTACAGTCAGTTTCTTCACAATGTATGCTGCTTCTTCCTTGTCATTTGTTACAGAACAAAAAGGGGATACGTAACCCTAATAAGTATATAGAGCTCAGAATAAGGACACTATATTGATACTCAGAAATTATATAGGAATCTACAT